>JAOTRH010161539.1:0-12821 GCA_034768845.1 Heliamphora exappendiculata
GCGGGGTTGGGGATGACCGGGGAGGGGACGCCAAGGGTGGCGAGGAGAGGGGTGGCGAGGAGAGGGCATGAGGGTTTTGATTTTGGGCATGATGGCGATTTTGAAAGTAATTTTATAATTTTATTAAATTGAATAAAAATTATAATGATTGAAATTTTTTTAATATTAAAATTAAATTTAATAAAATATTAGTGTAATTTTAAAATTACATAAGAATTTTTATTTTCGTAGGAGTAAGTGAAATTTACCCTTTTTTTTATAATCACAACTAGCTAGCCCTGAAAGATTCTCTCTGGGCTCTAAATAATAACCCTGTATTTTCATGATTTTCTTTTTTCCGAAGTGTTTTCATCAAGATCTCTGACTTGGTCAAAGGCTGCGGTAGGGAACTCCTAATTTCATTTCTTCATTAATTAAAAGAATAAAAGTAAATTAATAATATATATTTATAATATTATAATAAAAAATTCTTAATTTAGTGAAATTTTTATGATATTTTTATTATTAATGTCCTCTTTTAAAGTTATTGTAAATTTTTTAACTATTTTATCATTCTTATATAATTTATGTATGCGCGAACACAATTATTAATATATATATATATATAAAAGAAAGAATTTTTATATAACTTATGTATGGTTAAGCACAACCGTTAGTATATATGTACTAAGATATAAATGAGAATATCTATTTGATGATATTTTTCAAACGAAGCATGTGAAGTTTTTATTACTAAGAATATTTTTGCTTTTAAGTTTTTAATACTAAAAACATTCTCAATTGATTTTACACATTAATTTTTTTTTCATTACTTAATTTAAAAGTTATAATTGCTCATAATTTAAAAGTAAAATTAATTTTTTTATTTTTTTTATTTTATTTTAATTTTTAAATATACACTTGTAGGCATTGTCAATTGCCAACCGCTAATTAAGATACATACCTAGGAAAGAGACTAAGTAATAAAAATTAAGAAAAAAATAAAATAAAAAAGTAAGGACCTGATTGGCAAGTAACTTAAAGTTTGTTTGTTTATTTTTTTATTTTTTATTTAGTTAAAAAGTTAAATTTAATTCAAAGTAGGTTATTTGATAAGTTAACTTTTAAGTTAGTTTTGTTTAAAGTTAGTTGTTTGGGTAAAAAAATAACTTTTTTATTTTTTTGTTCAATGTGAATAATTTTATCTTTTTATGTATTTAATATTAACAATTATATATTGTTAATAGTAGTAGTAAGCCTATGTTTGGGTTAAGTTTTTTTTAAAGCTTTTACCTTAAAAATTTCTTAAAAAACAAATTTGTTTGGCATCCTATTATAATTAATAACTTTTTTCTTAACTTTTTACATCTACTTTTTATAAACAAAGTCAAAAAACTTATAAAAAAATTAGGTTGAATACATGCTAAATATAAATAAGAGGTATTATTCTATTTTAAAAATGGTAAAAATTTGTGTTTTAATTTAATTTTTTTAATTTTTTAACTTTTTAAATTTTTTTCCAAATGGGTCACATAAATTTTTTAACATTTTTAGCTAAAAAGCTAAAAGACCAAATTGTCAATCAAGGTATAAGGTTCTTCTGATGACTATAACGTTCTAATTGTGACAACTTGGATGACTTAATTAGACAATAATAATATCCGTTTGGAATAATGATAAATTTTATTTATTTATTTATTCATTTATTAATTTTTTATTTAAATTATTATTGTTTAAGATTTTAATCAAAATATGAAAAAAGTTAAAATAAGCCAACATATTATTTTATATTTCTTTCTTAGTGGTTTTTTTAGTTTTTAATTAAAATTTTTTAATTTATCTGATCGAAAGAGTTCAAAAAAAAATAACATAAATTAGGCAATTTTTTTTTTTAAAAAATCCAACAAAACAAAAATAATAAGCAATGTGATAAAAAATTAATCCCAAACCAGACTTATCCGTTAAAAAGAGTTTGGATAAAATTAATTGATTTGATTTTTTATCCTAATTTATAGTTTAAAATTGTAGTTTTTTCTTTAAAAAAGAAATGCTTATTAACGAGTGTTTTGGAAAAGTAACGATGATGGTGATGTTGGCTCTTGTTCCTTTCAGACCTTTCAACAACTACAATCGCTACTTTATGTGGGTAGGCCACCTGATTTTTTTTATTTTTTTAGAAAAATGTTTTTTTTTGTAATTTTGTATTTTAGCAACAGAAAATGGAAGTGTTTGTCCCAGTTTAAATTATAAATTTATAAATTATAACTAAAAAATTATAAGTTTTTGTTACATTGTAAAAATTTCTTTGTTAACTTAGAACTAAAAATTACAAATAAAAAACTATAAACAAAATTGTCTAAATTGTTTTAAACCTCCCACTCAATTCTAAGTTAAAAGCTAATTTTTTCTGAACCATTTCACACTGTTTGTGAAAGCAAGATGCTTGTTTGATAAGATGATTTTATGTTTAGTTTTTTTAAATTCAAGTCAAATATTAAAATATTATTTAAGATCTCATTTGGAATAATAACACATTTGCTTTTTTATTTTTATTTTTTTTTATATATAATTAAGTTTTTTCATTTTTTAAACATAAAGATTATTTTTCTGACTTCTCTCATTAAAATCAATTAAAAAAACAATCTTTTATTTTATTTATTATTTTTTTTTAAGTCTATGTTTGGACTAAAAAATCTGTGAGTTTTTTCAGAGCTTTTTTCGTTTTTTATAAAAAAAATTATATTTTAATTTAAAATTTTTACTTTTCTAATTAAGAGAATTTTAAAAAAATTTTAAAAAAACTAATCCATTTATGCCTATTTTTGAATAGTCATAAATTTGAAAAATTATTCCGTGGCCTTAATAATTACCACAACTTTCCCTCTCTCCCTCAGTTTGACAAGTTGTCATCCACAGCAATTTTCTCTCACTCTCCCTCTTCTGTGTTACACGAGAGAACAAAAAGAAAAGAAAGAAAGGGAGGGAGACCCACTGATTTTTTGAGTGAAAACATGAGCCGAAGAAGCCTCAATTTTAGAGATGAATGGTTAAAGGGATCCTCTTCTCTCCTCTCCTCTCTCTCTTTTCTCCTTCATCAAAACCCTAATTCTGAACCCCAACCCAAATAAGGCGAAAGCAACACCATCATCCTCCCAAAAAGATCTCTCTCTCTCTCTCTCTCTCTCTCTCTCTCTTCTGCAACAACCATCAATTTCATGGTCGTCTGTCCTCCATTTGTTTTGTCTTCTTTACGCATACCCTTTTGCCCGAATACAAGGCTAAAACCTAAAAGGCATGGACATGACTCTTTTCTCTGCACATCAGAGAATTCAGAGCTTTAAAGACGTGGGTACTTTCTGAATTCTCTTCCAGAAGCTCTATCCCTCGGGGACCGGGGGGGAGGGGGCTGCTTTTTCAGCTTCTCTCTTAAATGGGTTTGTTGTAATAAGTAAGCAAATCCCTCTGCAACTGCCCAAATCTGTGTCTATTCTTATTATTTTTTTTGGTACTCTCTCTCTCTCTCTCTCTCTCTCTCTCCAACAGAGACATGGATTCTGGTAACAGTGGGAGTTTTCAGTCATCGAGTGGTGGTGATGAAGAGTTCGATTCACGCGCTGAGTCATCGATCTCAGCTTTTTTGAACCCGCCACCGTCTCACCACCACTCCCACCTACCCAACTCCTCCATGTTTGACCCACTATCAAACTACTTCAATCCCTTAATTCCACGATCGCCTCCGCCACTTTCAAATCCAAACCCATTCTTAAATCTCGACGCTCTGTGGTTCAAGACCCTAAGATCTGATCCCAATTGCACCGACATCGACCCTCTCTTGGCCTCCTCACCATCCTCCCTCCAACCCCTGCTCGGCGGCGCTTTCACTACCTCATCACCTCCGGTTCCGTTTCCGCCGCCGCCGCCGCCGGCGGTGGCGGAGAATATAACCTCACGATCTCCGTCTTCATCAGCGGCAACTGATCGGACGACGGGCCATGTCGTACGTAACCCGAGGAAAAGATCCAGGGCTTCTAGGCGTGCACCGACCACCGTTCTGACCACAGACACAACCAATTTCCGAGCCATGGTTCAGGAGTTCACCGGCATCCCAGCGCCGCCCTTCACGTCCTCGTCTTTCCCTAGAACCGGACTCGATCTCTTCGGTGCACCCTCGAGCATCAGATCCAACCCCTTGGGCTTGGACACTTCACAACCACCCTATCATCTTCTTAGGCCATTTGCTCAAAAGCTCCAACCACAACCACCGTTTGTTTCTTCGTCTTCTTCATCTTCTCCTTCCTCTTCCTCTTTATCAACTTCATTTTTGAATTCTTCCATGCAAAACCCTATTTTCACATTCCAGTCGCTTCTTCAATCTGCTGCTCCGAAGTACCCACTTCCCAATCCAGCCATTCTCGGCTCGAAAACTCATCAAGAATCATTGGAAATTCCGTCAAATGACCCCCATCTGAAACTGGCTGGCTTGGATGAATTCGGTTTGAGCCACGGGAAAGTGACCGGCAATACACAGCTTCCCGAGCTCCCAAATCTCGTCTCTTCGAAAGGAACAGCGGCGAGAAACGATCAGAATCCGACGAGTTGGGCGGAGGGAATGGGGTCCGACGACGGAGATCGGAGTCATTTGAGGTCAGTAATCAATGGGAACTACGACTATTCGCGCAGTGTCAACAATGGAAAGCTAAGTTACTCGGCTTCTTCGTCCGATTTTCACGGCGGGAAGGCGTCCGAAAATGTTCCTACCAGAGGTGAAGGTATGGTGGAATCATGGATATGTTCTTCAGATCATTAGTGATCTTCAGTCAGACCCAACAAAACGAATACAGTAATGGCGATTATATTATGATCATACATGATTAAAGGTTAATTAGCCATGACTTTCACCAACATATCTAAAATCTTTAAGTGTGTAAATAATTTTCCTTTTCTTTCTCGCCTCTTTGGGATCTTTCATTAGTTCAAATGTGTTTGCTAAATTGAAAAAGAGGGTGAAAAATACTCATGCATTTTTTTATTATCACCTTACATTTGACAGTAAAGCTCGCTACTTGAACTAATTGAGTATTTTTTTACCTACTTTATCAAATGATCGTGAACAAATATAGGGAGAATTTGTGTACATACAGATTGCAGATATGGATGATCATACATGGACTTGGGGTTCTTTTGTTTGGTTATCACTTATCGATGTTTAGTATATGTTTCTAATAGTAAAATGCTGTTAAGAGTTTGTTTGCATATGGTGGCTTTTCTATTTCACGGATTCTTGGATTTGACCAATGTGGGGAGAATTTGTATCAGTGGTGAGGGCAACTAAACCCATCAAACTCCGTGTATCTGTGTGTTTGCGTGTGTGTGTGTGTGTGTGTGTCGGTCTGTCTTCTTCCTCGTACCTTCTGTTCTGCGATTCTATCCCCTGTTGTCTGTTGGGTGAAAATGCAATGCAACCAACCCCATGGCCGGCCGCCTGGGCTTTTGTCCCATTTTGGGCTAAATCTTAATTTTTTCTTATTTATTGTTGTCGTATTAAATTTTTTTGACACTTTTTAAAATTGATGAAATAAATTGAAAAAATAACAAATTTAATTAAAAAAGTAAAAAAATACTAAAAATTATAAGTAACATAAAATTTGACATGTTAATTTGTTTTAGCTTATTTTTGCTTTTTAAGTTTTTTTTTTATCAAACACTCTTACTTTTTTAATTAAAAATATACTAATTTAATTAAATAATAATAAATTACTAAAATAAAAAAATAGGATAATATAGATGTCTTTTTTCACATGAGACATTTTTCTAAATCTCCAGTTTAATTAGGACTTGACCGATATTTTTGGGCTTATTATGGGACTTAAATGAGTTTATTTGGATGCTACGACCACTTCGTTTTATTATTTTTAGTAGTTAGATGTAAAAAAAATTAAATTTGTTAAATATAATTAAATGTATGAACCAATTATATATATTTTTAAAAATATTGAATGAGTGTACTATTTTAGAAATATATATAATTTATTTAGACACTTAAAAATATTTAATTATTTTAAATTTTTGCATAAATAATTTATATAATTAAAATAATAACATAAATCAATACAATTATTGAAGTGGACATATTATTGGTTTTTACCTTTTTATTAACTTTAACACATATGTAGGAGTGATTGGTGGCTTGATTAGGGAAAAATTAGGCGCCGCAATCTCACGCTGAATTTCAATTGCTTCGTCAACCTTCTTTCCTATTTTTTAAATCGTAAAATTACAAAAATCTCCCACGATGTACAAATTCTTTGAGATCTAGGTTTATATAATTAGCATAGCAATTGGGTCTCTGCCATAATAGTCGTTAGGGTTTTGGAGGAGATATTGCTTGCATCATCAGATTAGAGTATTTTTTATCGATAAAAATATCTTGAAATATTTTTTATATTTTAAAATATTTAAAATAATTTATGCGTAATTTGATTAATTCTTGAGATACCAATTTTACTGTTTATTAATAGGAGGCTAATTAAAGTCGAGATAAAATTTAATATAAACTATCACAAATAGTTGATGATTCTTGATTGTGCCTATAAGGCTTCGAACTTGATATTTTACGGTGAACAAACTCACAAATCCTAAGCTTTGCTTACTAATCTAATACCTTGAAATTTATACCGATAAAAATCCACGTGCTTACTTTGGTGTATTATTCTTGAATCTTGTTAAAGACTTTGTACATTTTATCCTTTAAAAGGTTTTCGTTTTTGTATCCAATTAAAGCATTTCCGTATATGTACGTTTTTTAAATTTTAGTTAAGTAATTCTTTAAAATGACAAAATTTTATTTTAGGAACTTATCTTTTATATTGCTCCAACCCTTCTTCTATGTTATCCAGTCATATTTTTTTATTCCTTTATTTCATGTACACATATAAAATGTTAACAATTATTAACAATAAATAACTATCTATATAACCCAATTAACACAATTAATTATTTGATCCTAGAAGATTGCGAATTAATCTATCTATTAAATATTAAATTTAAATTTAAATTCAAACTACTAAACCACTATTCCACTAACATCTTAACCTAGTAACATACACCTACAAACTTATTATATACAATATTAATATACATATATAATGTAGCGTGTAATATAAATAAAATAGAGAGTTAGGTTTGACTCCCCAATTTCGGAGAGTAAATTTATTTTGAAGAAAATTAAAATAAAAAGTATGATAGGAGTTTCTTGAAGAAGTTTTTTTTTGTAAAAAAAAAACAAAAAAAAAAACACTCATCCTCCCTCCATTAGTTATTGAGCAGAAGTTATAAAGAGTTCCTAGAAAATAAATACTCTTACGTATGATGGACAAATTGTCCTCCCTTTCTCTTCAACCTCTGTTTCTCCTTCTCTATGAACCCAGCAGCGGTTAGGGTTTTGGTGGAAGTGATAGGTTTGGTGGGTGAGGGTTTGGTACTTTGGTTGGTTGGTGAGGGTAGTGTACGTGTGGCGGAATCGAGATCCCTGATCCCACCGTTGGGGATCAAAAGTTCATGAAAAACATTCAAATATATATTTATACATTAAATAGTATAAACTAATATATAAAAATAAAAACAATATTTCATACACAGGCAGCCAATCACATAAGCTAAAACAAATTAATCATGACCATTTATTTATATTTTATACTAAAATTAATAAGTATTGTAAATTTCAGTACAAATAAATAGTTAAAATTTAATTTTTAGATTTGATTAGTTGTTCATGTACCTAGTCTTACGGTAAATATATAATCCGGGATGAGTCAATTGACTCCATGATTTTTTTTAGAAAAATTATTATTATAATATTTTTTAAGTTATTGTATAATTGATCTTATTAAAAAAAGATAATTGATCCCGTAATAATATAAAATATTATACAATTGTCTTCAGCGTATTAAGATATTTTTTACAATTATAAATATACAATTTCAAGAGCTTAACAACCGTTTTATAGAGTTGAATATTAAGTTATTTATGTGATTTGATTCAATTATTACTTGGTTTCACATATTAAAAATAATATTTTTAATACTATCGATCACTAAACTATTATGTACTAATTTTAAAACATAAATTCTCGTCGAATATAATTATAAAAGTTCATGTGCTTATATTTTTTTTTGGTCCAAAGAAGAACATGATTATTTCAAAAGTGTATTCCACTTATTAATTGATACGTATAATTTAATTTTTAATATGCTAATAATAGATAATTAATTATTAATTAGTGTAAAGGTTATTATCTTATAAAATAAATAAAATTTAAAATTTTAAATAATTCCATCAATAAAAATTTATGGAGGGGATCGCCACTGATAATCCCAATGTTTTGTAGGATTATGAGCATACTACGAGAAGATCAGAAAGAGGGCAAATAAATGGTGGGGATTTGATTTCTTTATAGATCGAGTATTCATTTTTCATAGCACAATAAACAACAACATTTTTAAAAAAAATGAGGGGTCGTGGCCCCGCCGATCTCCGATGGTCGGTGGTGCTGTCTTTAAGGCAAGGGTTGGGCACGGTGGAGGACTTGGTCGTTGGTGGCAATTGGTGGCACCTTGGGGCGGGGCGTTGACGTGTGTGGAGCGTTGGTCATGATGGTTTATGGTTGTTATATATTATGGTGTTTTCCCTACCGAGGTTTTCGTGAGGGAGTGGAATGCTGACTGCTCAGTGAGTTTTTCCTTGTTTTGTTCCCCATGAAATATGAATAATATAGAAAGGCATAATGGTAATTTGTCCCGATTACAATGCTATCCGACTGAATATCTGAATAGAGGTATTTGTCGGAATTTGAATTGATACAATGAAGATAATCATCACCTACTAAAAACAAATAATTTACGGGATTCGGTCTTAATCTAGGTTTTATGAGAAAAGAGAACTAATTTACTATATTAAATGAATAAAAACACACACATATATATATATATATAATGGGAAAGAGGAGAGAGAAGCACTTTCTTTGCTTGGAGGTTATATTCTCTATGTATATATTAATACAATAATACTATAGTGACGATATTTTAGTGATCACATTTGAGTATCGTCTGATGTGTCATCTTATGTGTAGTAGTTAAAAATAAATAATAGGCTCAGAATATGACATAAATACCATACATAAAATGATACATCACTTGATACCTAAGTGTGATCACTCTATATATAACATTACTCATATTAATATATTTTAGACAAATACCGATAGACCATTGCAAGTGCATGGTCTCGCTTTTCTTGACGAGAAGAACTCGAAACCATGTCTTTTTGACTCAAAGTGAAAAAACTTCATCAAATAGGTAGAAGTCTAGACTTCTTTTATTAATTTGTCGTCAAAAGTTTTTATTTTTTAAAATTTTTCATAACGAGAAAAGACTAAAATTTATACTTGTTTGGGCTAGATAACATTAAAAAAAATATCACTTGAGAATAAAAGAATCATACAAAACAAAGTCATTTTGTAAATTAGTTTTTAAGTTAGTTCCTTTAGAATTAGTTATTTTGGTAAAAAATTATTTTTAAAATTTTTTATGCTAAATTGGATAGTATTATTTTCTTATATAATAAATTCAAATAATTATATATAAACAGAATTGATAGTAAATATGTATTATTATCTTTTCGAGCGGAATAAGGTTTGAATAGCCAAGCTAATCAATTAATGCTTTTAATTTATTTTTAAAATATTTAAACTTATTTTCCTTTTTACCAGAAGAAAAAAAGTTGAAACAAGGGCGACAGTTTCACATGGTATAGAATTATAGATAGAATTGGTGCAGACCTCTACTTATTGCGGAGGTACCATGACAAGGGAAATGATTCTCGCGTTAACTTTTTGTACATTTTTTTAAAATTTAAATTTTTTTTTATGTAAATGTTTAAAATTAAAAAAATATATTCTTTTGGTACAAAAGAAAAGTATGCACAGCAGTTCCATTAAATGCAACTATGTATGAGTGTTTGAAATGCTTAAAACATTAGTACTTTATATAAAAAAAAAATGTCTTTAATGAATTTCTTAAAGACTTAGATCCAAATTTTTTATTTTTTATGATTTTTTTAGTTGGTTCGGTGGGGCTTGTAAATAACTGTTCAACCCGTTCAAACCTTCGACCCAATTCAATTCGTGTGATTTATGTAAATGCGTGAGTTAGATAAAAAAAATAAAAAAAATAAAAATTAATTACGAGTTATATTTTTTCAACTCGTTATCAGCTTAACTCAACTTACTTATAGTATATATTAACAATGGTGTTGCTACATACAACAAATCTCATTCTCATATTTATATTTATATTTATATAAATTTCTTATACATTCATAAAGAACAAATTATAATATTTATAATTTTAATTACTACTTTAATTTTATATTTTGCAATTTTTTTTGACAATCATACAATATAAACATTATTATTAGTAATATTTAATTATGTTATTATTATTATTAAATTACTACTGTTATTTTTTAAAAATTTTTACTTACCGTGTTAATTATAATTTTTTTTTTAAAATTGTAATAAGTTTTTATTTTTTAGAACCAAAATTTAAGGAAAATACTGTTAAAGTTTTATAATTTTTTAATCCACTAAACTACCTAAATCGTGATTAAAATTGTCAAAAAAAAAAAGTTGCCTAATCTACTGATTTTGATAATCAGTTGGTTGGTTGGTGGTGAGTTAAAATTTTTTTTTTGAAATTGCCATTAGATGTGTATCGAAATTATCGATACTTAAAATTCTCAAATAAATTAATATTTTCAAAATTTCAGTGTACTTCAACCAAATGACATATCTTCAAAATAAAGAATTTCGCCTGTCAATTTGCTACCAATATCAACCCTAAGTGTAAATACCACCCAATTAAAAAAATCGATATATTAGTTATCTAATTTTGTACCGTTCAAAATGACAGGCCTCTCTCTTTTACTGTTCTTCATTTTCCTTTTCTCCTCTAATTGAGTTTTCACTACTAACAAAAAGGCTTTTGCGTCGGGAGCATTCCATCGCAAAAAACTATTTGCGTCGGAAATTACCATTTCAAATAAATTTACGTCGGCAAAAATTACACTTTGCGACGGCAGAAAAGCGTCGCAAAAAACATTTAAAACGATTTCTTTTTCGGCGGCTACTAATATCGCCGCCAAAAATACTCTATTCCGTCGGTAAAATGCCATCTCAAAAAAAAGATATTACGTTGGAAAAAATGTCGTATCAAAAGTATCTAATTGAGACGAATAGTATCTCGTCTCAAAAGGTAACAATTGCGACGGATAATATGCTGTCTCAAAAGGTATCAATTGAGATGAATAATAAACCGTCGCTAAAAGTATCAATTGAGACAAATAATATACCATCGCAAAAATTATTATTTGCGACATAAAAATACATCCTCCAAAGGTTTTATTTACGTCGACAATTAAACTGTCTCAAAAAAAAAATTCAATTTCGCCTGTAACATTTTTCACCTATCAAAATATAAAAAAACAAACATTTACAACTTAAAATTCTAAACATCCATTAATGCAAGATAATATAAAATATATATAAATACTTCATCCATTCTAAAGCCAAATAAAATGTTACAATTACATCTATCCATTCAATTTATGCAACCAAATATCATTACATCCAAAATAATTCAATTAACAATAACTTTAATCACAACAAAAAAAACCAAAATAAAAAATTCAACAACTAATGTATCACAAGTTAATTTGATATGATTACCCCCTTTAACTGCTTTACAAATTTTCCCTTTAACTGCTTCATAAGGTAATTTTTTTCAAACACTTGAAAAATAAAAAATTTAATATCAATTTTATGAAGTAAAAAATTTATATAAAATTACATTAAAAAAATAAAATTTTATTCATAACTTACATCACAAAATTGCCAAAATCCATGTAAGCTATATCATCAATTTATGATATGATTATCCCCTTGCAAACCAGTCTAATTCACACGATTATATTAGAAGAAATAAAAAAAAATAATAAGCTATCAAATCAATATCAGTTAGGTTAAGAATGAAGACAAAATTAATTCTTCTACTAGCAACCTCTGCTTAGATTTCTGAATTGTGACATACAAAATTCGTGTAAGTAACAAATAATCAGATGACAAATTATACGTAAACCATAAGTATCTTTAATTTTTTTGTAGTGAGTCTTATGACAACCCAAAATATTAAAAGCCAAATGACATAAAGACACTTAATAAGCCTAATTTCACACGTGTTTGAATACACAAGTATCGTATCCAATATACAAAAGACCAACCAGAGTTAATTTTTCTCAACTTTCAACTACCTAAAAAGAATAGATAAGAGTCAATATGATAAGAGTTAATATGATTGGATAAGATTAATATGACCATTTCTTTGCTTCTGGTCCCTAATCATTCTGTATAACTCATTAAGATTCATGCTCCCTAAGTTAAAATTATTCAATAGTTAGCACATAATCCAAATTTAATTTTAAGAAATTCATAAGAAGGCAGTTAAGATAAGAGTTTTGACTCCAAGATTTTCTTGAGGTCGGATCACCTTGGTGCTCAATTGCTCTGGTGCTGAACTGGCTATTTGGCCTGCTAACATGGATGCCAAGTTGACAAATTGATTGCCCGACCTCCCTCAAGTTTAAGCGCCTGGAGAACACAAGCTTAGAACAATTAAACTATAGAAATATATATTGTATATATTAAATATTGGATTTAAATAGAGAATTAAAAGAAATCCCGTCGTAGAGATTTTAAGATAATTAGGCAGTATGTTTCTAATCATGAAATA
>JAOTRH010161550.1:0-12820 GCA_034768845.1 Heliamphora exappendiculata
CCCTACGGTCTCAACTACGGGAACGTCGGCGTGTTGCCGCAGGTCAATGGAAGCACCGCGCCGGTCACCCACTGGGCGACGCACCCACTGAGCGATGGCGTCACGAAGATCGGCGTCGACAATGGGTACGAAGTGCAGGGCGGCGGCACGTTGATCAGCTGGGAACCGAATGTCGGCGACGTCGACGTCTCGCGCGCCGTCGAGCTCGATGGCGGTCACGTCTTCGTGTGGGGCGACGAGTGGATCACCTACGACTCGGAGTGGACCGCGCACCCCGACTACCAGGTCGAGCGTTTCTGGCTGAACGTTCTCAAGTGGCTCACGCCCGCCAACCAGTGCCAGGTCGAGCTCCCGGAGATCGGGTGAGCTTCGAACTGTTGTCGTCGGATTCGTCCGATCGCGAGGCAGCGCCGCGTTCGGAAGCGCGCTTCGATGACCCGGCGCAGGGCCTGGAAGCGCTGTGGCAACGCACGCTGGAAGATGGCGTGAATGACAGCGGCGCTCCGACCTTCACCGATTTCACCCTGCGCGGGCCCGAGAAGACCTGGTCGGTGCCGAGGGATCCGCTCCACAACGCGGAATTGAAGTACCTGCGCGGCCGTCGCTTCGAGGAAAAGTTCTATTCACGCCTCGCCGCCGCCCACGCGACGATGCCCAGCTTCGGGTTCGCGTTGCTGCTGGCGCTGCCCGCGGTCACTGTCTGCGAACGGAATACGAAGCGCTCATCGACATTGCTGCCACAACTGGCCTTGTTGGACCCGCTGCCGCACATCCGGAACGTCGTCGTACTCGCGTGGCCGAGATTGTCGCTCGTAAAGTACGGCCGGCCCAGCACACCGAACAGCGCTGTCTGCGTCGCGCCATTGATCGCGCTTTGCTGCGTCACGTTGCCGAACTCATCGCGGGCGCCGATCGATGTCGCCTGCCGCTCGTTCCAGCCGCCGCCGGCCGTTGCGAACGGCAAGCTGCTGCCCGTGACGTAGCGACCGAGACTGTCGTAGGTCGTCTTGGCGTAGCGCAGCACCGTCGTGCTGCTTTGCTGCTGGACGATGTTGAGGTTTTCTTTGCCGGCACGGCACTGCGCATCGGTCACATTGCTGCTGCACTGATACGCACCTGTGCGGTTGCCGAAACCGTCCAGCACATAGAGCGTGCGCAAATCCTGATCGATGCCGACGCCAGACTGGATGCGCTCGGAAGTCAGCTGCCCGGTCGTCGCATCGTAGGTGTAGTTCGTGGTGCGCGAGCCCGCCTGCGTGCCCGTGGGACGGCTGAAATTGATCGTGCTCTGCGACAGGCGCCCGAGGAACCACTGGCTCGTGTTATCCGCAGCGTACGCGTTGGTGGTGGACTTTTTCGCGGCCACGGTGCCGACGCCGTCGGTCGTGATCGTGAGGCTGTTGAGCAGCTCGCCCTTGCTCGGCGTGCTCGCCGAGCCGTCGTAGCAGAAGCTGTTATAGACAGACGCATAGGGCGCCGCGCCGGACGGACCCGCGGTTCCTACGTCAAGGTCGTATTGCGTGTCGCCGGTCGCGCCGACATGGGCGAAGATCGGTCCCGCTTGCGCGGGCGGTGTGAATCCACCGGTGTAGGTTGCATTGAAGGTTGGAAAGCTCGCGCTGATGCTGCATTGGGCCTGCGAAAATGCCGCCGCACAGCCCGGACCGTTGCACATCGGCGTCTGCTGGCCCTGACTGACCCAGGTGCCATTGACCGTGAGATCAGGCCAAACCGTCTGGAAGCCCAGACTGCTGCCGTTTCCGGTCACTGCAGAAAAACAGTTCTGGTTCGACGCCTCGATGTTCGCCGCGCAGGCATCGAGGGCCGCATTGCCGTAGCTTGCCGAGCTACCGTTCAGTACTTCTTTGATCGTCTGCACCGGCATGCCGATGAACGGATAGGCCTGCGCATACCGATTGACGGTGGCGACGTATTTGCTGGTCGTCAAAGCATCGTTGTCGTCGAACGCCCAGACTTCGCGGAAGCCGAGGAACCCGCGGCCACCCGCCTGCATCGTGGCGCCGGCATAGCGGTAGGACACGGTGCTCTTCGCCCCCGCGTCCGCTTTAGTCGGCGCACTGCTCTTGGCCTGGCTGACCACATACATTGGCGCGATCACGTCGAATACCGGCGAGCCCCAGCCGTAGTTGGCTTTGTTGAGGGCGGGATAACCGGAAGCACCGCCACGCTGGTAGATCGCAGCATTGGTCAGCGGTTGATAGCTCAGCGTTGTGCTTGCACCCAGGCCGTTGGTGATTCCGGTGACGACATCGCGCGGATGGTAGCGGCTGCAGGTGCTAGCCGACAAACTCGCCGAACAGCTTGTGCCGCCCGCGCCGTGGCTGAGCGAGTAGTTGTATACCGTGCTATCACTCAGGTGGAGTTCGTACTGGAACAAATCGGCGGCGCCATCGCCGTCGATGTCGCCCACGATGCCGATCCAGCTGATGGAACTGCTGCTGTTGTGCACGGCCCATCCCGGCACCGTGGCGGGCTGCGTGGCTGTCCATTGCGTGTTGGCAACGGTCGTCAGGCTGACATAAGAATAGTTGTGCGAACCGTTGCCCTGTCCCGTGGCAACCCCATGGAAGACCACATCGATCTTGCCGTCGCCGTTGACGTCGACGAACTGAAGGTCGGGGCTAGAGCCGGTGTTGTCGATGCCGGTCAATTGCAATGCCACCGGCGCGTTGTAGCCTTTACCGTTGTTGACCAGAACCTGATAGTTCTCTCCGTTGCTGCCGGAGGCATCCTGGTAAAGGATATCGGTCAAGCCGTCGCCAGTCAGATCCACGATAAATAATTTGTCCGTCGTGCTTGGCAGCGTCGTGCCGCTGATCGGCTGGCTCCAATACTCGTCGAACTGCAACGCCGTGATGGGCGTCGGCAGAGTAATCTGCGAGGTTCCCCCGGCGACGAACTGGTACCAGTAGCTGCCCGCGGAGGAACTCGCCGTCAGGGACGTAAATTCAACACCGTCGGTCGACGCGAGGCTGGGATCGAAGCGCATCCGCTCGCTGGTCGAAGTTGCTCCACGGCAGGTCTGGCACCCTTGGCTTGCACTCACGGCACGTACAAATACAGTCAGGTCTGCACGACCATCACCATTGATATCCGAGACGATCGCCGATTTGTGCTGTGCGGCGTTGTAGAAGAAGTTGTAGTCGCAGTGGTCGATGTCGGCCTGGCTGCAGAGCGCAGCATTCAGCCTCATGGTCATCGGCGCAGAGAAGCCCAGACTGCCGTCTCCTCGACGCACCAATTCCCGCACCAGCATGTCCTGGTAAGGGGCGACCGTCGGGTCGGCAGGATAGATGAAATCCGGCAGTCCGTCGCCATTGACGTCGGCGACGATTCCGACTGCAGCGGAAACGCTGGACGGCACAGCAATCGATGGGGTCAACGAAGAAAGTTGATCGACCGTGCCGAACACCGGCGTTCCACGCCCATTGCTCAGGTACAGCTTCCAACTGCTTCCCGCTCCGCCTCCGATCAAAAGATCGGCGCGGCCATCCCCGTCGTAATCCAGCAAGTACCACGCACGATCGTTGTTTGCCAAGTTGATCGGTGCGCAAGGGCCTTGCCTGAAATCCAGCGTGGTTGCTCCCGCGGCGGCGTTGATGAAACCGACATGGATACGACTTCCGCCGCCCGATGCCACGCACGTGCCGTCATTGGTGGCCCAAACCAAATCCATTCGACCATCGCCATCCACGTCGGCAAATTTGAATCCGACCAGCGAGGTCATGCCCGCGACTGGGCTTTCACCCGGACCCGCGGATTCACTGAGTTGGTTGTTCGCTTGCGACCAAGAGAAGGTCGTAGGCGCAAAGCACACACTCTGAGCGCTATCGCGGCACTCCCGAAGCGATTGCAGCTGCTGAACTCCCGACCCCGATGTGGATGTGCCGTACTGCAGCGCGTAGTAGCGCAGCATCCCGTTCGTCGTGTCGCTGACGGAGACACTTTGCAGTTGCTGGGTCTGGGCGAACATCACTCCCGCCTGATAGCCCAGTTTCACCAACGAGGCGGACGAAGTCGGCAACGTGATGTAGTTGAAAACCACCTTGGCATACGGCGTTGTTCCCTGACTCGCATTGCCCGTGTAGTGGATCTCAGCCAGAGTCGTCTCCACGGCGGCAGCGACAAACGTATAAGTGCCCGTGCCCGGCTGGTTGTTGTACAGATAGTCGATGTAGTTGCCCGCCGAGTCCTGCACGCGCGACAGACTCCAGCTCACATTGACCGCTGCACTTGCCCCGGCAGGCGTGGCCACGACCAATCCACGGGTCGATACCGAAGCGCCGTTCCAGGAAACACTCAGATTGCCGTAGGTGCTGGCCGTGCCGTCCTTGCGTCGCACGACGAAACTATCGGGCCCTATCGCGGCATTGCCGACCGTCGCCAGGACCCGTGTGGTCGGATCATTCTCTGGTGAGTAGACCGTGCCGTTGTCACCGTAGGACTTGCCACTATTCGCGCTATCCCCGGACAACAGCAAAAGACGCACGCCATCCAAACAAAACCGGTCGCTCTGAGTGAAATTGACCGGAGCTGGATTGCCGTCATTGACCCCGAAATCGCCATTCTCGCGTGTCTGCCGACAGCGGCCGATCTGTGAAGAGCCTTCAATCGTCCATCCCGGACCCATCACACCGCCCGGCAAACGGCTGTTGTAACTCAGCGCCAACTTGGGTACGACACCGGCTGTGCCTGGCGGCACCTGGATCGGTATCGAGTAAGTCGCGTTGCCGCCTTCATCGACTCGGAACTGCGCCGCCGTCGCACCCACCGCATCGGATACGGAATCCGTGGCGGGCGTCGCAGCAATGATCGGCTGAGCAGAGATCGGCGTACCAGTCGCAGGTGACTGGATGCCGTCCTGCCGAACCGTCACGATCTGCGTCTTGCCGATATCACCGATTTGTAGCGTCGCGATGCGTGGGTCTGTTCCTGTGTTCGGCGTCGCCGCGAGAGTCACACTGGCGGTGCTCGTTCCGGTAAGCTGGTTGATTGTCAGCCATCCCGTTGTGTCTTGAATCCGGGTGATTTGCCAGGTGCAGTTGCTCGGCGCCGTGATTCTGATCGTCTGACTCGGCGGTGCAGAGGCAACAAAGCTCACGTTGTTTGATGACACCGTGAGATTCACGCACGCACTCGACAGATTTACGTCCACCGCCGTCGTTGTCGTCGTGTAAGCGGAGCACAGGCCTGCGCTGTTGCAAGCCGCCACTCCGAAAAAGTACGACCCGTTGCCCGGCACGGTGATGGTCGCACTCGTGGTCGTGAAGGTATCGCTCACGTTCACCCATACGCCGGGTGACGATGAATAACGAACGACATAGGACGTCGCACCGCTTACCGCGCTCCAACTCAACGCCACATTCGCAGAACCCGCGGGTGGCGTAATCGCGGCGACGGATGCGGGAGCCGCTAACGTCGCCGGAACAATCTTCTTGATGGTCGGCGTGCCACATCCGATGGTGTTACTGCACGCCAGTGCCCGGTAGTAGAACGTCCCCGGGGGAATGCCAAGATCGTCGTAGGAAGCGTTGCTCGTGGAGATGTGCTCGCTGAGCGTAGTCCAGTCATCGGTTCCGTTGGTCCCACGATAGAGCTTGTAGTAATCCACAGGACCGCCGGTCGTGTCGGGCTCGATGGAGTACACCCAGACCTCGCCGGGCGAAATGCTCGTCCGTATCGTCGGCGGTCCCGGCAGTACGTCCGATCCCGCCCAAGCCTGCAACTCCACGATGCGCGAATAGCCGGCCAGGGCATTGATGACGTTCACACGCACTGCATCAATGCGAGAGGGTGCAATGCTCACCACGCGTTTGACCTGATTGTTCCCTCGAATCTGAGCCGCCGTGGTCCAGACGCCGGCCGCCAGGGTCTCGACGTCGAAATCCGTAATGCCGTACTGGGTGAAGAAGGTCGATTCCGTCGCGATGCCACCGGCGGCATAGTCGTCCTGCAGGGTGTACAAGGCAACGCGGCTGATGGCCTTGGACGAGGACGAGTCGAACGTAACACGGACCCAGTCGCCGGACACGTTCTCTGTGTTGTCGTTCCAGCCGCCACCCTGCCCCCAACCGGCGCTGTCCAGGTCGCAATCGTTGATCGCCTCGACCGGGTAATTCGGCAGCAGGCTGCTCGAACTGCTGGGTGTGCCTCCTTTGACGCTCGCGGCCCAATTGATCGTACCGACGTCAGACAACAGGCACTTTGGCGTGACCCGAAAGGAGGCGCTGCTCGAAACGGGCTTGTAGTCCGGCCCGTAGATCGTGATCGGCCCGCTCTGATTGCCGTCACGAATGAATGCGGTGATGCTGGTATCCGACCAGTCCTGGATCGAAAGATAATTGCCATTGACGTTGAGCGGACCGATTACGGCAAACCGGTTCATGCCGAAATTGTTGCCCGTGATCGTCACCCTCGTACCCGGCGGTCCGCGTGTCGGGGTGAATCCGGTGATCTGCGGCGCCATCCGCAAGACATAGGCATTGGTCGTGACGGTCTGGCCATTCACGGTGACGCTGACTGGGCCGTTCGTTGCCCCGGGCGGAACTTTCATCGTCAACGAAGTGGTGCTGGCCGCAGAAATTATCGGATGGAAAGCGGTGCCCGAAAACTGCACGGTATTGTGGTCCGCCGCGGGCGAAAAGCCTGAGCCTGTGATCGTGATCGTATCTCCGATCGCCGCCACGGAAGGTTGGATGCCGGTGATGGTCAGCGGTGCTTGCCAGGTCCATTGTGTGCCTATGCAAAACTGCGCCGCGTTGTTGTTTTACGCGGGGTTGAATGCATAGACGTGCGTTGCGAAGTTTCCGTAGCGCGGATTACCCGAGTCGAACTGCCCGAGCGGAACATCGGCGTACCAGGTGTTGCCGGAGTACTTGATGCCCTGCAACCACTGCAGGTCGTTTTGATTGCCGCCGTCCAGCCACCAGGTCGGAAACTTCACGTCGGTCGCGTTCTGCACGACCGCGTAGATACGCTGGGTGGAAGACGTGGTATCAACCGGATCGCTCGCCGGCGTCACGCTCGAACACGAAGCGGCCGGCGTGGGCGTCACGGTGAAGCTTGGGCCCGCGGGGCTGATCGATCCCCCGACACTCACCTTGACGGCACCGGTCGTCGCCGTCGGCGGCACGACAGCCGTCAGCTTCACAGTGGAAACTGGGGTTACTGTTGTAGCTGCCACGCCGTTGAACGAAACGACGTTGCCATTGGCGGCGGTGCTGAAATTCGTGCCGGTGAACGTGACTGTAGTACCGGCCAGGCCACTGGTCGGACTGATACCGGTCACGGTCGGCGTCGGCGGCGGTACGGTGAATACGTCGGTGGTTACGAAGCCATAATTCGAGGCGTTGACCACTCGGATGGTGCCGGTCGTAGTTCCGCTGGCAACCGTTCCGACGATCGTCTTTTTGCTCCAGCTCGATACGGACAAGGAGTACGAGCCAATCTTGATACTCGCGTAACTCTGCATGGCAGACCCAAATCCCGTACCGGTAATGGTGACGGTTGTGCCGACTGGCCCGGACGTGGGCGAAATCGTCTTGATGGTGGGACTGACGCCGAATCCGTCGTAGGTGGCGGTCTGGCTGCCGACGGTGACCGTGATCGTGCCGGTTTCGGCATCGTCCGGAACGATCACGGTCAGCGAGGTGGTACTGGCCGCCGTCACCGTGGCCGAGACCGTCGGAGCGCCGTAGAATTTCACCGAATTCGCGCTTGCCACTGCGCTGAATCCGGTACCTGTGAGAGTGAGCTGGTCGCCGGTGGAACGGGCGATCTTCGACACGCCGGTCACCGTCAGCGTGACCGGGTTGGAGTTGACCGCGATGTTCTGCGCCGGCGTGGTCGCTCCGAACCAGGTGCCTCCTTCCTGCATCATCTGCCATTGAAAGGCGTAGGAGCCCGCGGGCGACGGTGCCACGATCGTGAAGTTGAACGTGACGGTGCTTCCATACGGGACATCGTTGGGCAGGACCACCCGTTGTCCCACGCCCCAGTCGACACCGCCGACCGAGCCGAGCTTGAATCCTTGTCCCGCGGTCCATGTCGTGTAGCCCGTGTTCTTCATCGTCACCGACACGGCAACGGCTTGACCGCTGCTCATGCCCGACGGCGGAGCGGCTCGGGACACGAAGGCGGCCGACAATGCGGCCGAACTGGTGGCTGTCTGTCCGTCCTTGGTGACGGTGATCTTGCCCGTCGTCGCGGTCGGGGGCACAGTGACGGTCAGCGCGTTTCCGGTAGCACCGGTGATCGTTGCGGCGACGCCGTTGAACTTGACGACGTTGTTCGCGATCGTCGGACTGAAATTCGTTCCGCTAATCGTGACGCTGTCGCCCGGATAGCCGCTCGTCTGCGACAAACCCGTGATGGTCGGCGCCGGATGGGTGACGACAAACGGTTCTGTCCCGGCGGTCGATGTCAGGCCGTAGGTGTTCGTGATCGTGATCGGCCCGGTCTGGGCGCCGGCCGGCACCTGCGCCATAAGCTGGCTGCCATTGGAAAAACTGGTTACGGAGACGCCGCCGGTAAAGTTGATGAGCGGCACTTGGTAGCCGAGCCCTCGCGCTTGAATGACGATTCGGGTTGTCTCGGCCGGCCCCGTCGTCGGAGTGAAAGAAACGTTGTAAGGCGTAAAATAGTAGAGGCCTGCCGATGTCGCTGACAGGCCGTTGACGACGACGGTGATGTAGTTCACCTCGGACGTCGGCGCAGCGACGACAAGGCTCGTCGTGCTCGCCGAAATGACCGTGGCGTATTCCGTGCCGAACAAGACATCGTTATTGGTGGGAACGGGATCGAAACCGCTGCCGACCAAGGTGACGATCGTGCCGGGCAGGCCCGTTGCCGGATAGAAGTTGTTGATCACCGGGCCCGCATCTTCGGTGGTCACGGTCGAGGATCGCTTCGAGCCGCCGGTCGAGGCCGAGGCATCGAGCACGGTGAAATCGCCTCCCGTCGTCAATTCGATGCCGTTGACGGTCAGGCTGACGGGACCCGTGCTGGCCTCATCCGGAACATGCACGGTCAGCGTCGACGGCCCCGCCTGAATCACTTCGGCCTCAGTGCCGTTGAACAAGACATGGTTCGCGAGCGGCAAGCGGCTGAAGTTTTCACCGATCAGCGTGATCTCGTCGCCGGGCAGTCCGCTCTGCGGTATCAGTCCCGTCATCCGCGGGAATCCCTGCATCTCCACGCCCCAGGCCTGCAGCTCGACAATGCGCGCCGCGCCGGCAAGCCCCGAATTGCAGACGATGCGCAGTTTCGTCGCCGCCGTGGGTGCGAACGTCACCGTGCGCTTGACCAGATTGTTGTTGCGGATCGAGGCAACGGTGACCCAACCATTGCGCCATACCTGGACATCGAACGCGGTCAGGCCCCACTTCGTGAATGTCGTCGAATCGTCGGGGGCATCCGCTTGCGCGTAGTCGTCCTGCAGCGTCCAGATCGTCACCGCATCGAGCACCTGCGGCGTCTCGAAGAAAAGATCCACGTTGGCGGGAAACGCGTCTTCGCCCGGACTCATCCAGCCGCCATTGGCCGAGAGGCCCCAATTACGGCCGTCGGTAATCCCGTCCGCCATGGCCAGGGCGGGATAGAGGCCGCCGGAAGGCGAATCGGCAACGAGGTTCGTCACCGGAAACGCATCCTTGCGCTTGTTCTTGCTCGCCGCCGGCAGCGTGGTGTTGCCGATCCCGTCCGCGCCCCAGGCCTCGATCTCGACGATGCCGATGCTTTCTTCGCCGCCGGTCGTAATGAGGATGCGAATCGCAGCCGCCGAGATCGGCTCGAAGGAGACGCTGCGCTTGATCAGGTGATTGCCGGTGACGCTGTCGACCGTCGTCCAGTTCTCGCCGCCGTCGTTCGATACCTGAACATCGAAATCCACGGCACCGGCGCGCACGAAGCTGCGATTGTCGATGTCGTTGGCGTCATCGACGATGCCGTCGGGAGCCGAATAGACGGTGACGGCATGAATCGTCTGCGTCTGGGCAAAGTTGACTTGCGCCCACTCACCGAAAGCGCTCGCCGCGCGCCAGCCGTCGCCGTGGCTCCACAAGGCACCGACCGGATCGCCGTCGTTCAAACTGGCGGAGGGATAGTCGGTTTCGGAGAACACCGAAGAAACCGAGGCGATGCCGCCCTCGGCGGATGCCGCCCAATTGACGACGGTATCGGCCGCCGGCGGTGGCGGCGGGCTCAAGGCCAGCGATACATTGCCTACCAGACCCAGACACAAAGCAAACACGCCCGCGGCCGCCTTGATGGCAGCCCTTCCCCCATTCCCCAAACGCATCCCGCTACCCCTGACTCATCCTGACAAAGTCCCTAAGCTTACCAAATTGTCAGAAATGTCGTCTATCGTATCCAGATAGAGCATGAAATTCGCAGGTCGATCCGGGGACTCCGGGTGCGCGAGCCGAACAAGCGAGACTGACTTGAGTCTGTCAATTCTCAATCCTGCCTTGGCGCTCTGTGTCTGAGCTGGGTGAAAATCCGCGCACCTTTCGGCGAATCGACCAAGCCTTTCTAGTCGCCGGGAGAGCAGCCGATATCGGCCGCAAACGCTCGTCCGCGCGGGTTTCGACCTACCTTTCGACGCAGTCGAGGCAGTAGCATGCTTGCCGCAGGCACTGCGCCCCTCGCAGGCTCGGCGCTGCGCCGCTATCGACTCCTCCCAAGACCACCCTTATCCCATCAGCAAGAGCTTCCACAATGAACTCAACGATCAAGACCCAAAACGGCGCAGAGATCTTCTACAAAGACTGGGGCGCCAAGGATGCGACACCGATAGTTTTTCATCACGGCTGGCCGCTGTCCGCGGACGACTGGGACAGCCAGATGCTGTTTTTCCTCTCAAAAGGTTATCGCGTCATCGCCTTCGACCGGCGCGGTCATGGCCGCTCGAGTCAAACCGACAGCGGCAACGAAATGGATACCTACGCCGCCGATGCAGCGGACCTGACGGACCATCTGAACCTCAAGGGCGCGATCCATGTCGGCCATTCGACCGGTGGCGGCGAGGTCGCGCGCTACGTCGCGCGCGCCAAACCGGGCCGCGTCGCGAAAGCCGTGCTGATCGGCGCGGTGCCTCCGATCATGCTGAAGACGCCGGCCAATCCCGGAGGCCTGCCGCTCGAAGTGTTCGACGGTTTTCGCAGCGCACTCGCCGCAAACCGTGCGCAGTTTTTCCTCGATGTTCCGTCGGGTCCGTTCTATGGCTTCAACCGGCCGGGCGCGAAAGTCGACCAGGGCGTCATCTGGAACTGGTGGCGACAGGGCATGATGGGTGGCGCGAAGGCACATTACGACTGCATCAAGGCGTTCAGCGAAACCGACTTCACCGACGACCTCAAAAAGATCGACGTGCCGACGCTCGTCTTGCACGGAGAAGACGATCAGATCGTTCCGATTGCCGACTCGGCGCTGCTGTCCGCGAAATTGCTGAAGAAAGGCACGTTGAAGACCTACCCGGGCCTTCCGCACGGCATGTGCACGACGCATGCGGACATCATCAATGCGGACTTGCTCGCATTCATCCAGAGCTGAGGTCCGGTCTGAGCGAAAACGGGATCGACCAATCGCGATGACGAAGCCGATTCCTTTTTGAAACACGCCGGTCGGGAGATCCTCTCGACCGGCGAAGCCTCCCGCCCTTACGAGGATTTACCCCATGGATCCGATCGCCCTACTCGCGCCACACGTCGCAATCAGCCTCATCGGTATCGTCAGTGGATTCCCGGTCATCGCGGACTTTATGCATTCGCGATTCCGTTCGAGCATCGTCTGGATCTTCCTTGCCTCGACGGCGCTGACCAGCCTCACCGGATATTTGTTCCATCGCGACCAAGTGCTCCCCTCGCAGATCGTCGGCGGGATTGCACTTCTGGTGCTGATACCGACATGGCTGGCATGGCGGCCGTATCGCTTGTCCGGAAACTGGAGGCGCACATTCGTTGTCGGTGCGACGGTCAGTCAGTGGCTCAATGTGTTCGTGCTGGTGGCCCAACTGTTTCAGAAGGTGCCTGCCCTGCATGCGCTCGCACCGACAGGATCGGAGCCGCCGTTCGCCGCCGCCGAAGGCGTGGTGCTACTGGCGTTCGCCGCAGTCGCGGTCGTCGCCTGGCGCAGGAACCGCACCTCTTCGATTCGGCTCGATTGAAGTCCACACGCCTCGCGCTTACGAAAGCGCAGGAAAAAAAAGCGGCGGCCTCAGCAACGATGAGCCTGCATCATTCCATGCTCGTTTTCTGATACTCGCGAGTCTTCGGTCCCTGCGGCAAGAATCCGAGAGGAACGCCCTCATCGGCGAGAGGGGGAGATTGGGACCGCGCTTTCCATGCCAGGTCAGGCCACTCCCCTTCGCGCCTGGGCCCGCAGCGAAGCCCACTGCCGGCTCAGGCGATCGAGCTGCAGATAGATCACCGGTGTGAGGTAGAGGGTGAGTAGCTGGGAAAGCAGCAAGCCGCCGATCACTGCCAATCCCAGCGGGCGGCGCACTTCGGAGCCGGCGCCGAAGCCACAGGCAATTGGCAGCGCGCCGGCCAGCGCCGCCATGGTCGTCATCATGATCGGACGAAAACGCACTTCGCAGGCTTCGAATATTGCCGAAGCCGGCGACATGCCTTCGTTGCGTTGCCGCGCCAAGGCGAAGTCGATCATCATGATGGCATTCTTCTTGACGATGCCGATCAGCATCACGATGCCGACGAAGCCGAACAGGTCCAGCGGGAATCGACCTATCTGCAGAATGAGCAATGCCCCGACTGCCGCAGCGGGGAGGCCCGACAAAATGGTC
>JAOTRH010161561.1:0-44403 GCA_034768845.1 Heliamphora exappendiculata
AATGTTTCTTATTAATATGCCAGGGATTCAGAATAAAATACATAAAAAGTATGATTTTTCAGTATACATTCTCAACATCTAATTGGGTTATCTACTCGTCACCCTTCTCAATAATGCTGCAAGCTTTGTCATCCCCCAAATAAACTTTGCAAAATTTTCCCTACACACATTGTTATTGAGAATATCTATGCATAGGGTGGCATATAAATAAAGGCACCATTATCTTCATCATTAGTAAGATTAAGCGTATTCTTATCCCTTTGATTGATTACATGTCACTTCTTCCTTAATGCTTTGGAGTCTTTATTAAAGTGCCCCTTTTATCGCAGTTCTAATAACCATCTAACTTTTCATCACCTGCCTGAGACTTAGACCGTCCTCTTCTTGACTTCAATATGTGTTCACGCAACCTTTGTGATTTTCTCAGTTATTCTGTTGACCTTTACTTTATGTGTTCAAGCCTAAACCAGAAGTAGAATCTTTACCTGAAATCTTTCTTCGAGCCTTTTCCCTTAGAACAAAACCAAAAATATCCTTCACTTTAACTTTGTAGAACTCAAGGAGTTGTTTAATGCCACAACTAGTTCATTCAAAATTTTTAGTTGACTAGAGAGTAAAAGAAGAGGCTTCACCTCATCATTGAACTCCATATTCACTAATTTCAATTGATTGGTGATTGTGTTGTAATCATTCAGATGTCAGCAATAGCCATATCTTCTTCCACACCACATTCAGATTAAATAGTTTCTTTATCAAATACTCCATATTTGATGCAAAAGGCATCTCGTACATTTTCTTAAGCACCACAAGTAATCTTGTTGTTGTTCTCTCCTTTGCGATGTTTGAAGCGAGCAACGGTGAGAGGTATAATCGCATAGTCCTAGAGTACTTACGATAAAGATCTTCACATTTATCATTCGACATCTTTTCTGGCTTCTCCCTCAACAAGAGAAAATATAAATTCTTTTGGTATAAGACATTTTCGATCTATATCCTCCAGAAAATGAAGTTCGAGCCATTGAATTTCTTAATATTGACTTTTCCATCTTCTGCCATTGAGAATTCTTCAATCCCCAAAATTTGGAGTTCTAATATCAGTTGTTGGAAACTTATACTCACATGAACACGTATAATCACATGTAAGAAAAAATAATAAAGAAACCAATCATAAGAATACGATACAAGAATTTACATGGTTTGGTAAATCGTGTCTAGTTCCACAGGGCTCACACTTGTTACTATTCTTTGAGAAAAATGAGTTACAATGATGAAGGACCAGGCGCTTAGGGTTTAACGTAAGACCCATTTAAGTAGATTGCTGAAAAATACAAGGTTAGAACTAAAATGCATGCTTGACTCACCGCATTATGTTCGAATGGATTTGCCCACCGTCCCGGCGCTCTTGTCCAACAATAATTTTGTTCAATTATGACCGGATGACCTGAGGCCTGGTCCAGTTGGTTTTGACTAGTGCCAAAGCTCTTCACTATTGCTTCATTTTGTCTAAACGATTTTTCCTATAGGGAATTTTTCTTCATTCTCAACAGAGATTGCTGAAGTTGGGACCAATGTTTTGAAAGCTAGACCGTTGAGCAAATTGAAAAAGAGATCGGATGGATGAGTCACTGATTTAACCGAAATCAAACCAGAATCGAATCGTAATATCATATTTACATCATTAATCATTTTAAAATTATAAATATTAAATAAAAATAGCATCTAACTCATCATTCTTAAAAAAAAATAAAGGCATCTAATAATTTAAGCATGATTCTAATTAAACAAATAGAATATCCAACAAAAGTAACCAAAATTTAGAAAAATTAGAAAAACCCAAAAAAGTAACACAGCAATAGGACAACATTAAAAAAGGGGACAAAAGGAAAAAGGAAAAAAAAAAAAAGCAAACCACCGGGCACCGAACCAGCAACTTAACAACCAACTGGCACAGGACAACATAAAAATAATACCTCTGCGTAGTGCAGAAAGAAAAATTCGGACAAGCAAGCTGATTTCCATTACTGCCAAGCACTTGTTATTTATAAAGTTCATATGTTCTAGCACTGAAGCATGAAAAACTTTTAAATTCATAAACCTTTTTGCTAAATACGCTACCAAATGCATGAAACGTACACAATACATAAACAATTCTACAACAAATAAATCAAACAGTTGTACATAATCCAGTAACTTGGCTGCCACTTCCAGTTATGGTGGAAGAGCGTATAGTAAATAAGGACAAAAAAGAAGAAGAAATCTAGAAAACGTAGCAAGCCCAATTAGGATTGAAAATTTGTGGGGGTGGAGGCCTTAGGGGGAAATTGGCAAATTAATTAGGTATTCACTATTCCCTCTGTATATTCACTATTCCCTCCGTAAGCCAATTAGGATTTTTAATTTGAAAAAATTAGTATTTTGTGAAACCCAGAAAATTCTAGTGAACCGGTTGAACTGGCCAATCCGGTTCGGTTCTAATAAATTTGGTTGGGACAGTTAAAATCATCAAACAATTACTTACTCTAAAACATTGCAATTCTTTTTGTCAACTTGTCATTTGGAAGCTTTGATATTAAGAAATTCATCTTGTCCTTTTTATCTATTAACAACAAGATAACTAATCTTGCTAATTAGTATAAACTACTAAGACCCTTCATTGCATACCATAAGAATATGGACAATTTACAAATAGTTCTCTTTCCCTGCCTTAAATTGTTAGGACTCTTATAATTAAAATCATATTTTTAGCATTTAATTTTATTTTTAATAAAATTAATTTTTTATTTTATGAAAATTTTCATAAGTAATGCATATATATCATTTCTCTAATATTATACATGGATGTCTAATATTCTATACAGTATTTAATCTGGTGTATAGAGTACGGCTTGCACACAGAAAATCAAATTTTAGGTTATTGCAGAATATAAGTTTTATATTCACAGTTTAGATGGAAATGGATATACCATTGGTACGACTGTAGTACAGAGTTTTAATAAGCCTATATTGGTTACGAGGAATAGATAATAGCATCGTCTATTGTTCTGACTCTCTGTACTAGTACATTTTGTGTATATTGAACATAACACAATAGAGTAATTAATTTTATACAGACAATATAAATTAATTCACACCTCAAGATTATTATGAATAGTGCTTATCCTCTTAATCCTAAAATAATTATTAATTTGCATATATTTAATATTCGTTATTTTGATTCATTAGAGGGTGTGATCTTATATAGGTTTATATTATCGGTAAATTGGATAGCGGTATTATTTATATGGTGAATATTAATTATTGACAGAATTTACGTCCAGATAGATCGGGATTGATGATACGTTCTTAAGAAAACTTATAAGTTTTGACGAGGCCAAACCTTGTAGGTGAATTTGATTATCCGGCAGTCAAATAAGTTAAGCAGAATGACTTAAGAAATTTTAAGATGCCGATTAAATTAAATTGTCAGTAATTAAATTTAATTGACGGGTATCAAAAATCTTAATATAGGGAGAAATAGTAAGTATTTAATAACAGAAACTCAATACTATATGGTCTTGAGATTATAGGTAAGTGTGCAATTATAGTTCTTTAGTAGTGTGAATTGTAATTTAGTATTTTATGCAAATTGCAGAAACAGCTGCTAGTTTTTCATAATTGCAGATACCCCTATGAGATTTTCTTAATTGCGAAAGCTGCTTATACGTATCTGTGTTCCATTGGAAGTCTTACTCATAATCACTCCCCAGGTCCCTACTGTAGCCCTACAAATATGCGGGTAGGATGAGCTTGTTTCATAACTTATCTTTAAGACTAAAGCTGTCCAGGTTCTGTCGGTATGAATTCTCGGAGGATTATAGCCCATAGTATATCCAGGAATTGTATAAGGGAATACAGTAGAAGATCTTACAGGAGTTTCAAGTCGAAAATAAAATCGTAGTTGAAGATTCGATCGGTTAAAATGTATTCTTCTAAATTAACTATGGTTGCACATGTTTTAAGTTTGATCATTCGACGTAAAAAATTTTATGTGGAGCCCATTTCGGTGTTTGCCTGACCAGTTAATTTTTACTAAAATTTGTTTACAAAAATAATGATCTTGACAGTTTTTCTTCCAACAATTGGTATCAGAGTTGTTTTATTTTTGGTTTACAATTATCAATGTTGGATAGTTTTAGAATTGTGATAACTTGGTTTTGCACGCATTCTAATTCTGATTTTATGATCGTCATTTATTTTATGTTTGATTGAATGCATTGATGATGATTATTTAATTTTTTAAATCACAGGAGTTGACCATGATAGATCAAATGTGACTCTTCGGGACATAGGATCGATATAATAGTTAGTTATTTATTTATAAATATCTATTTAGATTATTTAAGAATATATTCAAGAACACGAAGAACAGGCAGCGACACTGGCAGTGGTTTCTGGTGTTTCACGCCACAGATCGCGGTGGTTTTTTCACAGTTTTTTGGACTTATTTTTTAGCTATTTTTTCTGCATATTTTAGGCTTAAAAACAATATTAAAAACTATCCAAAAAATACAAAAAAATTTGCATAAAAAAATAGCCCTTGGGTAGCACCACCGGCGGCGGTTCGAGGTTATTTTTTGTCAGTTTTTTGATGTTTTCGAGACTACTTTTTAACAAACTTTTGGGCATAAAAAGTAGTTAAATATTAGTGAAAAAACAGTCCAAAAGTGAAAAAAAAACATAATCCAAATAGGTGGAAAAAATCGGGCAGCGGCAACAGTTTGCTGGCCACAGCGGCGCAGCTTTTGGGGCTATTTTTTGTGATTTGTTCAGATTGTTTTCAAGGTGTTCTTTGAAGCATCATGTGACAAGATATTTAAGCTATTTTTAAAAAAAAATAGGAGCCAAAACACCATTGGAAAAGTTCAAATGGGCGACAAAATAGGCAGCGACGCTAGTGGGCAGCGGGAGCAGTTTTTAGGCTATTTTTGGGCTATTTTTGAGTCAAATTTTTTAACAAAAATATAGTATATTTTGTTAATTGCATTTGAAAAAATAAATTGGACAAAAACGAAATTCGGATGAGGCTGAAACGACCTTGGGAAGTTGGCGGCGCAGTGTGTTACGGGGTAGCAGTGTTTTTTGTGTTTCGACGGCCGTCGAAGCCTGTTTTTCGAAAAGTTTTCAAGAAGATCTTTTGAAAAAAATACTACTTTGTGAGAGGTTTTTTTGTTCAAAAAGCATAAAAAATGGAGCTCGGACGAGATGGCAAACGCCGCTTGAAGGTGGCGGCTCAGTGGCACCAGCGGTGGTGCTTGGTGCCCAGCGGTGGTTGGCTAGTTTGAGGCTATTTTTTTATCGATATTCTAATATATTTGAATACCATAATGTAATATATTTGTATATCACAGTGTATCAGAAAAACCTGATGCAATCAAAACACAACAAACTGACAGGAAAGGTGATTATTACTGCTTATCTTCTACATGAGACTGAAACGCTTCAGCGTTTCACTTGGATCATAAAATCGAGATATATGCATCGCGTTTATATATAAATGAACTGTGTTGATGATTGCATATCAGTTTTATTTATCCTATTAACTTAATTTATTCAAAAATTTGAGTTTAATTAAAATATTTTGTAATAAAAAATAAAATAAAATTGTATTTAATTAATTAAATTTTATTAAATAGAAAATTTTTTAATATTTTATTTTTTACAAAATATCACGTTTAAGATGATTTTTCATAAAATCGGATATCTTGAAAAAACATAAGAATTAATTTCGAATTTTAAATTAATTAAGTAGAAAAATATTTAATTGAAATAAATTATTATTTTTTTCAAAATGTGAAACAAAAAATTAAATAAATAAATGCCTTTAATCAACACCTTAGCTGAAAAGTTGAAGAAAAAATTATGCATTTATTAAATTTTGTTTGTTTCGCATTTAAACATAAAAATATGGTTTAGCAATCTGGAATCTTTAAAATCGTATGCACAAAAAAATATTTGATTCTTTCATATCATGTGGTTTTTAAAATTAATAAATTTATTTTAATTAAGTGAATTTTTATAATCTTAAAAAATATTTTAAAAATCTAAGTGGAAGGAAAAATTTATTTACAGATAAATCTCGTGGGCTCCACACTAGTTTGTAGGCGATACAATTAAACCATGCGTGTTAGCAGTAAGGCCTTCCTCCCCATCGGACAGATTAGTTACAGTATCGCTAGTACAAACCTCTTTTAGAAATAATTCAGGATAATTATTAGTGTGAATCACTTCTTCATCTAAAGGGTTATTGCGAAGCGATTGATTTGAAATTCGGTGATGGTTAACACTTAGTTGTATATAATAATATCATCTCCATCTGAGTTACTGCTATTATATACTGGACTGAAACTATGTCAGACTATTTAATTTTACTTGGCAAGGCCAGTTGCCTAGATAGTAAAATGAAAAAGGATTGGCCTGTCTGGTCATACGATAAATAGTAGACATCCTCCCGTTAAGGCATTCTATTCACAGGATTCTAGGCTGTTGGTGAATTTCTTTTAAAATGGTAGAGGGAATCAAATTAAAATAAATTCAAAATATTTCTCGTCATAATTAATATTATTTTTAATTATGTGATTCTCAGGATTAAAATGATATTCAACCCACTTGCTTTAATACTTAAAGAAAACAAACTAACAGGACCAAATTTTGTTGACTAAAAAAGTAACTTGGATATAGTTTTAAATACCAATGGTATTCTTTCAATACTAGGAAATGTGTTTGTTCCAGAAAAAAGGTTATTTCTCTGGGCCGAAGGACATGAAGAAAAAAAATTCAGAAACAAGGTGACACGATTTTCAAGGTAGTTAGTGGGCTATAGACCGGTGTGAAGAAATCGAAAGGCAGATGCTTTTACTGCAACTAAACACGACACTACAAAAATCTATGTCTAGTATTTCTCAAAAGGTAAAACAATTAGGGTAATTTATGTTTACTGGCTGTGAAAACATATTTAACAGTGTTATCTACCGACACCTGGTGTGTAGATACAGGAGCCACTAATCATGTTTGCAATTCATTGTAGGGGTTCCAAGAAATTCGACAACATAATGATGGGGAGATTCACTTGTATATGGGTAATAATACAAAGGTAACAGTAGTAGAAGTGAGAAATGTCATTCTCTATTTTAGTATAGATCGGATTTTAATATTGAGAGATTGTCTTTATGTAGCCTCTATTAGAAGGAACTTAGTTTTCATTTCTAGATTAGTTAAAGACAGATATTTGATTTATTTTAATAACTCTGTGGTTAGTAAGGATAATAAACAGGTTATCTGTCTTGGTACATTGGTGAATAATTTTTATGTTATTAGTTCAATCTCTCCTACACTACAACTAACTAAAATGAACAACAGATCTAATTTACCATATAAGAGAAAGTTTTCTTCTTTAATGAACCAAACATTACGCTTGGGTCATATTAATCTAAAAATAATAAACAAACTAGTAACAGATGAACTTTTGAGTTCATTAGAAGTGGAGGCACTTTCAGTCTATGAGTCTTGCTTAGAAGGTAACATGATCAAGAGACCCTTTTAGGCTAAAGACTATAGAGCTAATGAACCGTTAGAACTGGTTCACTTTGATGTATGTGATCCTGTGACAATCCGGGCTAGGGGTGGCTTTGAGTACTTTATCAGTTGCATTGATGGCTACTCAAGGTATGGATACATTTATCTAATGCACCGTAAGTCTAAATACTTTGAGAAATTCAATAAATTCAAGGCGGAGGTGGAGAAGTGTCTAGATAAAAGTATCAAATCACTACGATCCGACCGTGGTGAGAAATACCTTTTTAGAGAGTTTAAGAACTGCTTATCATCAGAGGGAATTGCATCCCAGTTGACTGCACCTGGCACTCCGTAGCAGAATGGTGTAACAGAAAGAAGGAATAGTACTCTTATAGAGATGGTAAGGTCTATGATGAATTATTCAAGTTTACCCAATTCGTTTTGGGGACTCGCTTTAGAGACAGCGGCTTACATTCTGAATATGATACCTTCTAAGTTAGTACCTTCTACTCCATAGAATTGTGGACTGGGTGTAAGCCTAGTTTAAAACACATTCGGATTTGGAAGTGTCCAGCACATGTGCTAAAAAGGAACACGGATAAGTTAGAACTGAGGACAGAAGTCTGTTTTCTTGTAGGGTATCCTAAGAGAATGAAGGGTGGTATATTTTATAATCCTAAGGATCAGAAGGTTATTATTAGCACCATTACCCAATTCTTAGAAAAGAATTATATTATGAATCACAGGCCCAATAGAAAAATTAATTTGGAAGAACTAAGAAAAAATACCAATAGAACGGAAGAACATGTCACTGATATCCCATTACTTTATCGTAGTGGGAGATTATCAGGACAGGTGCAAATCAAGAACAGGGTAGTGATGCACAGAGTTCAGATTCTACATAGTATGTTACTGCTAGTACATAGACACAGGTAGTGCCTCGTAGTAGTGGCAGGATTGTTCACCAACCTGATCGGTATATATTATTGGGAGAGTCTTTTGACAAGATCTCGGCAAAACTAGATACCCAACCCTGTAATTACAATGAAGCACCTCAAAACAAAGATGCAGATATTTGGCAAAGGTCTATGAATTCAAAGATAGAATCTATGTATTCCAATCAATTTTAGAAACTTGTAGAACTACTCAAAAGGATAAATCCTATTGGATGCAAGTGGATCTATAAGAGAAAGAGATGAGTAGACGGGAAGGTTAAAACCTTCAAAACTAGGCTTGTTGCAAAATGGATCACTCAGAAACAAGGGATCAATTATGAGAAAACCTTTTCATCGGTAGCTATGCTTAAGTCTATCCAGATTCTCTTATCCATTGCTGCACATTTCGATTACGAAATCTGACGAATGGATGTAAAGATAGCTTTTCTTGACGAAAGTATTGACGAGTGTATCTATATGATACAACCAGATGGATTCATTGCAAAGGATCATGAACACATGTTGTGTAAGCTTAAGAGATCTATTTATGGACTTAAGCAGGCATCGAGATCTTGAAACACTCGATTTGACCAAACTATAAAGTTTTATGGTTTTGATTAAAGTCTGAATGAGTCCTGCGTGTACAAGAAGCGTGACGAAAGCGTGGTGATTTTTCTAATACTTTATGTAGACGATATCTTGCTCATAAAAAATGATGTGGGGGTATTTTTTTACAATTAAAGTATGGTTATCTAAGCAGTTCGATATGAAGGACTTGGGAGAAGCCAGCCACATCTTTAGGATCAAGCTTTTACGAGATCAGAAACAAAGGATATTGGGCTTATCACAAGCAAAGTATATCGATGATATCCTTGCTCATTTTGGCATGTAGGATTTCAAGAAAGAGTTTCTCCCTTTCAGGTATGCAATCACTCTATCTAAAGATCAGTGTCCTAAGACACCTTATGAGATAGAGAAGATGAAGGCAGTTCTTTATGCTTCGGTAGTAGGAAGCCTCATGTATGCTATGCTTTGCACTAGACCCGACATCTGCTTTGTCGTTGGCATAATTAATAGATATCAGTCTAACCCAAGACAGAAGCATTGAACTGCAGTAAAGAATATAATCAAGTACCTAAACAAAACTAAGGATTATATATTGGTTTACCAGGTAGACAGTCTAGTACCTTTGGGGTACATAGACTTAGATTTCTAGTTTGACAATGATTCCCGTAAGTCTACCTTAGAATATGTATTTACTTTAGAAGGTGGAGCTATAAGTTAGAGTATCAAGCAGTCATGCATTACTGATTCCACCATAGAAGCCGAGTACGCGGCAACTTCTGAAGCAGCCAAGGAGGCCGTTTGGCTTAGGAACTTCTTGTTGGATCTAGAGATGGTCCCTTTAGTTCAGTCAGTTATTACACATTATTGTGACAATAGCAGAGCGATTGCAAACTTAAAAGAGCCATGATTTCATAAGAAAGAAAAGCACATTGAGTGTAAGTATTACCTAATACAAGAAATTGTACAGAAGAGTGGTGTTGTTGTGATCAAAATTGTATCAGGAGACAACTATGTAGATTCTTTTACAAAGAGCTTACCAGCTAAGACATTTGATAGTCATGTAGAGGGCATGGGAGCCTGATGTATGACAGCATAGTTTTGAGTATAAGTGGAAGATTGTTATAGTTGGTATACTGAAAATCATATTTTTAGTATTTAATTTTATTTTTAGTAAAATTAATTTTTTATTTTATGAGAATATTTATGAGCAATGTATATATATCATTTCTTTAATGTTATGCATGGATATCTAATATTCTGTACAGTATTTAATCTGATGTGTAGAGTACAGCTTGCACACAGAAGATTGAATTTTAGGTTCTTGCAGAATATAAATTTTTTGTTCACAATTTAGATGGAAATGGACATACCATCGGTACAACTGTAGAACAGAGTTTTAGTAGGTCTGTCTTGGTTACGGGGAACAGATAATAGCGTCATCTATTATTCTGACTCTCTGTGCTAGTACACTTTGTGTGTATTGAACGGGACACATTTGGGTAATTAATTTATATAGCCAGTACAAAATTAATTATTAATTTGCGTATATTTAATATTTGATGTTTTGATTCATTAGAGAGTGCGATCTTATATTGGTTTATATTCTCGATGAGTTGGATAGCGGTATTATTTATATAGTGAATATTAATTACTGACGGAATCAACGTCCCAAAAGGTCTGGATTGACGATACCCCCTGAAGAAAGCTTATAAGTTTTGATCAGGCCAAACCTTGTAGGTGGATCTGATTATTCGGCGGTCAAATAAGTTAAGTAGAAGGGTTTAAGAAATTTTAAGATGCCGATTAAATTAAATTGTCAGTAATTAAATTTAATTAGCTGGTATCGAGAATCTTAACGTGGGGAGAAATAGTAAACATTTAATAACAGGAGCTCAATGCTATATGGTCTTGAGATTATGGGTAAGAGTACAATTATAGTTCTTTAGTGGTATGAACTGTAATTCAGTATTTTATGAAAATTGTAGAAATCGCTGCTAGTTTTTCATAATTACAGATACCACTATGAGGTCTGCTTAATTATGAAAACCGCTGATAAGTGTTGTGTTCTACTAGGAGTCTTACTCATAATTACTCCCACGTCCCTGCTATGGCCTTATAAATATGCAAGTAGACTGAACTAGTTTCATAACTTGTCATTAAGACTAAAGCTGTCCAGCTTTTGCCAGTGCGAATTCTCGGAAGATTATGGCTCACACTATATCCGGGAATCACATAAGGGAATACAGTAGATGATCTTACGGTAGCTTCAATTTAGAAACAAAATCGTAGTTGCAGATTCGACCTATTAAAAGATATTTTTCTAAATTAGCTGTAGTTGCACGAGTTTCAATTTTAATCGTTCAACGTCAAAAGTTTTATCTAGAGTCCGTTTCGGTATTTGCCTGTCTAGTTAATTTTTTACCGAAAATTGTTTACAAAAACAATGATCCGATAGTTTTGCCTCCAACACAAATCTATGTTGTTTATGATAACTACCTTTAGAAATAACCTTTGATTCTTTCCCTAATAGCTCTCAATAATGATTTTAGCCCTATGCGAGCCTCTTCTATTCATGGTATCCCTCGACCAAACTCTCTAAACCAATTGGGTACTCTCAAATTTGAACATAAAAATGCAGTCCTTGCTACTACTCATTATAAGGGAGATCCATCAAATATGATTTTATGCACAAATAATACCAGTTGTGTTTTTGTTAAATTGTCCTATTGGAATTATGAATGGCAACAGGGTATAGTGGGGGCATGAATGAGGTCTTCCATCCCCATCTCCTATTTAATCGGGCAAGGAAAAAGAAAAACATCAGGAAAACTGGCGAGGGTAGGGCAGGATAGGAATATGTTGAGAATAGTTCCTAAGTTTCAAGGTAATGTGTAACACCCCGATCCTGTAAGGTATTAAACCTGTACAGAGGGATGTGATCACACCATAAATCGGTGGCTAAAGAGAAAGATAAGGGATAACTATATTCAGAGACCAAATAAGAACTTCTAAGCAACCATAATACTTAAGGTCAAAGGGGTAAACACGAGTAACGAGGGATTCGCTATTCTAATGGCATACATTACTTCTAAAATAACAAAAACCTTCAGGTCTTATACATGAAGCTCTGTCAAAACTAAAAACTAAACAAAACAAAACTAGACCACAAAAATTCCCAAGACTATATCCAAAACTACTCGATGATGCCTGCGGTTGACCAACTCCTAGCCGTTCTTCATATCTGCAACCACAGAGGTTACAGGAGAGCGCACTTAACATTATAATGAATAGAAAAGAAAGTTACTTTGTTAAGGATAACTGAAAACTCTTCCTAAAAACAATTCATCACATTTTTCATGAAAACATAGAAACTGATGCATTTTCTTAAACATGAAAATATCATAGATTATACAAAACCTTCTTAGTACGGCAAATAAAAATATGTTCTTAGCTCAACCGCCACAATTTAAAAGAATAACCAATTTCTCAAAACTAGACCCTAACGCCAACAGTGTCCAAGTAATCGTCAACCTCATGATGGAGAGTTTCGACGGTACCGTAACCTTAATTCGCAATGCACGGATAGCAGTGTGATGGAATGAGGGCCACTCTCTACCAAGCACGAGTGGTATGTGTTAAAGCATGGTACTCAAACCAAAAGCCTTAAAGCAAAAAAACCCCCACTTAAAGAAAAACCTTCCCTATAGGGATAAATGAAAAATCCATAGTTGGGTTGTTGGAGGCAACACTGCCAAGATATTTGTTTTTGCAAACGATTAATAAAAAAAATTAACTGGATGGGCAATTGCCAAAATAGGCTCCAGATAAAATTTTTAATGACGAACGATCAAAATAAAATTCGTACATCCAAAGTTAATTTAAAATAATACCTTTTTACTAGTCGAATCTTCAACTACGATTTGAATCCAAGTTAAAGCTCCTGTCAGATCTTCTATTATATTCCCTTATGGGATTCTTCGATATAGTGTGGGCTATAATCCTCTAAGAACTCGTACCTGCAGAATCAGGACAACTTTAGTCTTACAAGACAAGTTATAAAACTGGTTCATCTTACACGCACATAAATAGGGCTACAGTAGGGACTTGAGTAGTAATTATGTGTAAAACTTCTAGTGAAACACAGACACATATTAGCGATTTTTGCAATTAAGCAAACCTCGTAGCGGTATCTGCAATTATGAAAAATTAGCAGCGATTTCTGCAATTTTCATAAAACACTGAATTACAGTTCACACCACTAAAGAACTATAATTGCACTCTGACACATAATCTCAACACCATATAGTATTGAGTTTCTGTTATTAAATGCTTACCATTTCTCCCCACATTAAGATTCTCAAAACCCACCAATTAAATTTAATTATTGACAATTTAATTTAATTGGCATCTTGATATTCCTTAAGCCCTTTCACTTAACTTATTTGACCGCCGGATAATTATCAAATCCACCTACAGGGTTTGGCCCATTCAAAACTTATAAACTTGTTTAAGGGAGTATCGTTAATTCCGATCTTTCGGGACGTGAATTCCGTTAATAATTAATATTTTTCATATAAATAATACCGCTATCCACCTCACCGAGAATATAGACCCATATAAGATCGCACATTTTAATGAATCAAAATAATGAATATTAAATATACGCAAATCAATAATTATTTCAGGATTAAAAAAAGAAGTACTATTCATAATAATTTTGGGATGTGAATTAATTTATATAGTCAGTATAAACTTAATTATCCCAAATGTCCCGTTCAATACACACAAAGTGTACTAGCACAGAAAGTCAAAATAATAGACGACATTATTATCTGTTTTCCGTAACCAAGACAGGCCTGCTAAAACTCTGTGCTGCAGTCATACCGATGGTATGTCCATTTCCATCTAAACTGTGAACATAAAACTTATATTCTATAAAATTCTAAAATTTGATATTTTGTGTGTAAGCCGTATTCTACGCACCAGATTAAAAATACTATACAGAATGTCAGACATCTATGTATAATATTGAAGAAACGATACACATACATTACTCATAAAGATTCTCATAAAATAAAAAATTAATTTTATTAAAATAAAATTAAATACTCGAAACATGATTTTCAATATACCAACCCTAACAATTTCTCACTTATACTCAAAACCATGTTCCCATATATATGACTCACATGCCCTCTACATGACTATTAAAAGTCTTAGCTAGTAAGCTCTTTGTGAAGGATCTACAAGGTTGTCTCCTGATGTAAGCTATATGTTTAACTGAAAATCTGAGTCTGTGTACCCCAATGGTACTAGACTATCTGGCTGCTAAATCAACATATAATCCTTAGTTCTTTTTAGGTACTTGATTATATTTTTTACCGTAGTCAAATGCTCCTGCCCTGGGTTAGACTGATATTTGCTAACCATGCCAATGGTAAAGCAGATGTCGAGTCTAGTGCAAAACATAGTATACATGAAGATTTCTACTGCCAAATAGAAGGAACTGCCTTTATTTTCTCTATCTCATCAGGTGTCTTAGGATACTGCTCCTTGGATAGAGTGATTCCGTGCCTAAATGGGAGAATCCATTTCTTGGAATTTTGATGCTAAAACGAGCAAGGATACCATCGATATATTTTTTTGTGTGATAAGCCGAACATCTTTTGTTTCTGATATCGCACAAACTTGATCCCATGGATGTGACTGGATTCTCCCAAATCCTTCATATCGAACTACCTAGATAACCATACTTTAACCGTAGATAATGTCTCCACATCATTTTTGATGGGCATGATATCGTCTACATAAAGTACTAGGAAGATCACCACGCTTCCATCACGCTTTCTGTACACACATGACTCATCTGGGCTTTGATCAAAATCAAAAGGTTTAATGGCTTAATCAAACTGAGTGTCCCAAGACCTAGATGCCTGCTTAAGTCCATAAATGGATCTCTTAAACTTACACCACATGTGTTCCTGGTCCTTTATAATGAATCTGTTTGGTTGTATTATATAGATACACTCGTCAAGACTTCCATTAAAGGAAGCCGTCTTGACATCCATTTGCCAGATTTCGTAATTGAAATGAGCGGCAATGGATAAGAGAATCTGGATAGACTTAAGCATAGTTACCAGCGAAAAGGTTTTCAAACCTGATTAGAATACATAGATTCCATCTTTGAATTCATAGCCCTTTGCCAAAGATCAGCATCTTTATCTTGAAGTGTTTCATTATAGTTACAAGGCTCGATTTCTAGTTCTGTCGGGATCATGTCAAAAGACCCTCCCAAAAACATATACCGATCAAGTTGACGAACAACCCTCCCACTACGACGAGGCACTACATGTGTCCGTGTAGTACCAGTAACACGCCGTGCAGAATCAGAACTCTGTGCATCAGCACCCTGTTCTTGATTTGCACCTGTCTCAATAATTCTCGCACTACGACGAGGTAATAGGATATCAGTGACTTATTTTTCCGTTCTATTGGTATTTTCTCTCAGTTCTTCCAGAATAATTTTTCTATTAGGCTTATGGTCCATAATTAATCCTCTTCCAAGAATTGGGCATTGGTGTTAACAATAACCTTATGATCCTTAAGATTATAAAATAGATCACCCTTCGTTTCCTTGGGAAACCCTATAAAGAAACTGACTTTTGTCCTCGATTCCAACTTACCCGCATTCTCTTTCAGCACATGTGTTGGACACCCCCAAATTCGAATGTGTTTTAAACTAGGTTTATGCTCGGTCCACAATTCTGTAGGAGTAAAAGGTACTAACTTAGAAGGTATCAATTTCAGAATGTAAGCCGCTGTCCCTAAAGCGAGTCCCCAAAATGAATTGAGTAAACCTGAATAACTCATCATGGACCTTACCATTTTTATGACAGCCTTTTTCCTTCTTTCTGCTACACTATTCTGCTGCGGAGTACCAGGTGCAGTCAACTGGGATGTAATTCTCTGTAATGACAAGCAGTCTTTAAACTCTCTAAAGAGGTATTTTCCACCATGGTCATATCATAGTAATTTGATACTTTTACCCAGACGCTTTTCTGCCTCCGTCTTGAATTCTTTGAATTTTTCAAAGATTTGAAACTTACGGTGCATCATGTAAATGTATCCATACCTTGAGTAGTCATCAATGAAACTAATGAAGTACTCAAAATCACCTCCAGTTCGGATTGTCATAGGATCACACACATCAGAATGAACCAGGTCTAACGGTTCTTTAGCTCTATAGCCTTTGGCCAAAAAGGGTCTCTTGGTTATTTTACCTTCTAAGCAAGATTCACAAACTGGAAGTACCTCCACTTCCAATGAATTCAAAAGTCCATCGGCAGCCAGTCTGATTATCATCTTTAGATTAATATGACCAAAGCGTAAGTGCCAAAGAAACGTTTAATTCATTAAAGAAGGAACCTTTCTCTTATATGGTAAATTAGATGTGTTATTCATTTCAATCAGTTGTAGTGTAGGAGAAATTAGAGTAATAATATAAAGATCATCCACCAATGTACTAGAATAGATAACTCGTTTATTATCCTTAATAACCACAGAGTTATTAAAATAAATCAAATATCCGTCTTTAACCAAGTCAGAAATAGAAACTAACTTCTTTATAAAGATAGGTACATAAAGACAATCTCTCAATATTAAAATCTGATTTTTACCAAAATTGAGAGTGATATCTCCTACTGCAATTGCTGTTACCTTTGTATTATTACCCATATGCAGGTAAATGTCTCCATCACTAAATTGTCAGGTTTCTTAGAACCCCTGCAATGAATTACATATATGATTAGTGACTCCTGTATCTACACACCAGGTACCGGTAGATAACACCGTTAAATATGTTTCCACAACCAGTGAACAAAAATTACCCATTTGTTCTGTCTTTTGAGAAATACTAGACATAGCTTTTTCCAGTGTCGGGTCTTGTTGCAGTGAAAATGTCACGCTCCAAACTTCGGGCCACGTGAAACACCCAAAAACAACCAAGCAACAAACCCAGCCGATAATACACTCTCAAAATAAACCATACATGCATTGTATATAAGCGCCAAACGGCATATATTACAAGGCTCCAACGCTGAGAAAATGTGTTATAAAATATATGTAACAAAACTAGAAAAACGGAAGACTACACTCTTTCACCTCCTCCAGCACCTCTAGATCAACCACCGTGACCGATACCTAAAGAAAAGAAAATCCTATACCGTAAGCCAAGGCTTAGCAGAAACTAGACAAGCATGCAATATAAACAAAACATGCTAGGAAACTGAAGTGCAGGTTTAGACTCTCTTTCAAGCCTTGAAAATAGTTTTCACATGCAAACGGAAAAACGAGGATACAAATCATGTTTTTGACTCATTCACAGGAGCCCGAAAATAATTGAAAATGGGTTTTAGATCGTGATTCACACGACTCTTTAAACAGTTTGAAAACTAGTCTATCCGTCCCAAAATGCAATTCATGCAATCCATGATACATGCAACCGGCTCACACATGCTGCAACCACAGCCCTAACGCAGAGATAAAGACCCGTACATAAACATATATTTCCAGGATAAAACCATATACTATGGGGTAAAACCATAGACCAAACCACGGGGTAAAATCGTATACCACGGAATAAGACCGCACACCACGGGATAAAATCGTAATCCAAACCACGGGGTAAAACTGCATACTTTACCGTAAGCTATGGGATAGAACCGCCGACTACAGATTATACCATGGGATAAGATCGCATACCACGGGATGACACCGCATACCACGGGATAACACCGCATATACAACAGAATAATGCTGCAATTACGGGATAACACCGAGCACATCACATGCATTTACAAACCGAAGCCCTAACCGCTTCAAGACCACAGAAGGCCACTTATCCGACTATCATATACCAAATAAAACTATCCACAGTTCTATAAGCACAAAGCATGTATAAACACGATGTTCCATGTAAAGACGCCACATAACCCGATAAGACATCACATGCCTCACACCCGTCATTCGATAACCGAATGACCCATCCACAAACCAGGACCCATCCACACACAGGGACAACCAACACCTAATCCGGAGATCAACACCTGAACCTCCCACAAGACGATTCTCACCAGAACCCTACCTTAGACTAAACCGCGAATCCACACGTCACGCACATAACCGGCACTCACACAACCATGCCACAAAACCTAAACCAACCATGCACGTCACACCTGAGGACGGCATCACATAAACACCCCTGGACCACCACACAACCTCTGAAAACACATCGCCATCAACCAGAGCCCAAAAGGAATCCACAAGTATTTGAATCGTTCAATTCTCATAAATCAATCAATTGAATACCATAGGGCACCAATCGACAACAAAAACCCAACCACAGATCCACCAAAACACACCCCAGCAGTTCAGTCAACCGAACTAAGCCCCCATTCGATCGAAGACCACACTGGAAAAGCCAAAACGCACAAAGGCCCAGTTCAGTTGACCAAACCTCTTGGTCCAGTCGATCGAACCCAAAAACTATGATCCAGTCGACTGAACCAATGAGTTCAGTGGATCGAACTCACCCAGAAACCATATTTAAGCTACGGGATCAGCCCTCTAAACCTCAAATCGAAGTCTCGAAACTCCAAAACAACACCCATGAACATCCACACGCCTAGGCCAAACACCAAGACCTCACAAGAAACTCCCGGTACCTGATTCCATCCACCGAAATCGATAAAAACTCGATTTTTAACCCAAATACCCAACTTCATAAAAAATTAGATCTACAACAATCCGACCAATAAAAAGACACCCGATTACCCATAGCACCCCTTATAACACATACAGGTCTAGAATCTTACCTCGGTGAGTTTAAAACTAGATGCCTTGAACCACGTGAAAAATTGAGTTTCGCAGGGAATCAAATTCTGACCGAATAGTTGCATAGCACACGATGCCAAAACCACGGATCCGCTGTTGGATCACTGAAAATCGAGCCCCGGGCCCCCGAGGACTTAGAGACAAGGCAGAGAGAAAAACGAGAAACTTAATAGTTATGTTTTGGAAAATATCTTTTGAAAATATCTAACTCCAGATATTTATAGGCCTCCAAAATATTCTTTTTTTTAGAATCATGCCACAACGGCCCACGCCCCGGGGATCCTACCCCGCATGCATCTCTAAGCCCGATCATGCATCAAAAGCAGTAAATACATACTTAAAAGAAAACACGTAACACGCATCCGAAAACGTCGAAAAAGAAAATGGGTCAGGGTCTTACAACTCTACCCTCTTAAAGAAATTTTGCCCCTGAAATTCAACTCAAGGTTAACAGAAACAATTCGGTAATCACAATCAACACAGGTACGCAAGATGGTCAGCCAAATCATTCCTATGATATAGTCAAACAAAGTCAGGCATCCTAGATAATGGCCAACTATCTCACAAACACGGGATCTACAACACTCCCAACCTCACATCATCACCAACCACTGGCTCAACACAACATACCATCCACGGGATCCATAACCAACCCCAAACAGATGCAACAAGGAAACTGGTCCAAAGCTTTCCTACTCAGAAAGTACCTCTGCTCGCTGAAGGTATATCAGCATCCTCCAGCATGACCGCTGCCCTAGATGAACGACGAGCTATAAGAGAGTACACTCGGGGAAACCCCACTATGTCCTGTCCGCCATAACTCGGTGCTGTTGGTTGCTGCACCGACTGAACTGATGTACTCCCACCTACCATCTTAGAAGTTCATATTGCGGAAGGCTGCTGTCGATCCTGCGCATAAGAACCCATTGGTGTGTCCTCCCTGCTCAGCGCATCATCCCTCTTGGGACAAATTCTGCGGATGTGTCTAGTCTAACCACATCTGTAACAAACGGGCAACTCCGTCCCCTACGACTGATCCTGGATGGAACTCTGAGTTTGCCTCAACTGTGGGTCCCGAGACTGCCTCGGCTACAGGCAATCTGGTACACGATGCCCCAACTGTCCACACAGAAAACATCTGATCTCCCTCTGCTATGGCCTCCCTGACGAAGCCACTGATGGTGATGGTGCAGAGAACTGCTGTGATCCAGATGGATGAAAAATGGGACCAGAGGACCTCTGCCTCTTGCTGGAACGCCTAACTGTCTGCGCCTCTGCTCCGCTCTGCGGTATCCTTGCCTCCCTAGAAGCTCGGATCTCAATCACGGTGTTCTCCACCCTCGCTGCTGCCTCTACCAGCTCCGTGATCACACGAATCCCCATCGCTACCACACGCTCTCTGATCGTCGATCTCAGACCCCGCTCAAACCTCATGGAACGCAACTCGTATGTGCTCACCAGCTCAGGTACAAACCGGGACAAGCATGTGAATTTGGACTCATACTGTATGACGTCCATCGCCCCCTGGGTAAGAGTGTAGAATTCATCCCTGTACAGATCTCTCCTCAAAGCTAGAAAGTATTTTTCCAGAAACACTCCCGTAAAGGCTGCCCAAGTTACTCCTGCAATAGTCCTGGCATATTTCCACCAAGCGTGAGCAGCATCCCTCAGCTGAAAGTTGGAAAAAGAAACCCGCAACTCATCCTCCACAATCTACAGTGTGTCAAGGATCCGTGTCACCAACTCCAGCCACTCCGTCGCCACAATAGGATCACGATCTCCCGTAAAGATATGCAGATCCATGTGACTAAATTCCCACATCGCCATAGTAGCCCTCGCCTCAGGGACCCTCTCCCTAACCGCCTCACCTCTAGAGGTCTGAACCAACTGGCCGATGGAACCCACCAGCGCGTGCAGCAACTCTACCATGTCAACAGGTCCTTGGGGAGCATTTACATCCCCAGCATCAGGGATAGGAACATCCCGTTGGCCAATAGGACGACCACGGCCCCGACCACTGCCTCGCCCTCATCTCACCGACATCACGTCTATATGAAAACAAAACAATTCATAAGATGCAGCACATAGCATGAACATAAATGCTGAACCACATAAGCATGCTAACACATAGCCACATAGGTTCATGCTAGATAACTACACATACCGAGGAGAACCAACAAGAATGACACGTCAATTTGGATAACCTACTCAAATTTCCTACTAAAAATCACGTCAGCTAAACGCGTGTTTAACTTGGCTCCCAAGTTTGTTAACCTAGAAGTCCAAAGGCAGGACTATCACTCCTAAGATTCAACTTCCATTCCCACATATACACATCATTCACGTACGACCCGCATGCTATCACGTTCATGTTGTCAAAACATCTAAACACATGCAGTTAAGCATACGCAATCAACCTCACATGGTAATGCAACCTCTTTCCACGGCTCATAGGTATTCGAACCCAGATCTCTATTACCAAGTTGTCACGCCTCGAACTCTGGGCCACGTGAAACACCCATAAACAACCAAATAACATACCCAGTCGAGAATACACTCTCAAAATAAACCATACATGCAGTGTATATAAGCGCCAAATGGCATATATTACAAGGCTCCAACGCTGAGAAAACGTGTTACAACATATATGTAACAAAACTAGCAAAACAGAAGACTACACTCTTCCACCTCCTCCAGCACCTCCAGATCAACCAGCGTGATCGGTACCTGAAGAAAAACAAATCCCACACCGTGAGCCAAGGCTCAGCAGAAACTAGACAAGCATGCCATATAAACAAAACATGCAAGAAAATCGAAGTGCAGGTTTAGACTCTTAAAACCATGTTTTTGACTCACTCACAGGAGCCCGAAAACAATTGAAAAGGGGTTTTAGATTGTGATTCACACGACTCTTAAAATAGTTTGAAACTGGTCTATCCGTCCAAAAATGCAATTCATGCAATCCATGATACATGCAACCAGCTCTCACATGCTGTAACCACAGCCCTAACGCTAAAATAAAGACCCGTACGTAAATATACATTCCCAGGATAAAATCATATACTATGGGGTAAAATCATAGATCAAACCACGAGATAAAACTGTACACTTTGGGATAAGACCGCACACCACGGGATAAAACTGTAAACCAGACCACGGGGTAAAATCGCATACTTTACCGTAAGCCACGGGATAGAACCGCCAACTACGGATTATACCACGGGATAAAACCGCATGCCACGGGATAAGACCGCATACCAAGGGATAACACCGCATATACAATAGGATAATACTGTAATTACGGAATAACACCGAGCACATCACATGTATTTACAAACCGAAGCCCTAACCACTTCACGATCACAGAATGCCACTTATCCGACTATCATGTACCAAATAAAACTATCCACAGTTCTATAAGCACAAAGCACGTATAAACACGGCGTTCCACGTAAAGACGCCACATAACTCGATAAGACATCACATGCCTCACATTCGTCATTCGATAACCGAATGATCCATCCACAAACCAGGACCTGTCCACACACAGAGACAACCAACACCTAATTCGGAGATCAACACCTGAACCTCCCACAAGATGATTCTCACTAGAGCCCCACCTTAGACCAAACCAAGAATCAACACGTCGCGCACATAACCGACACTCACACAATCGTGCCACAAACCCTAAACTAACTATGCACGTCACACCCGAGGACGGCATCACATAAACACCCCAGCGCCACCACACGACCCCCAAAACCACAACGCCATCAACCAAACCCCAAAAGGAATCCACAGGTATTTGAATCGATCAATTCCCATAAATCAATCAATTGAATACCATAGGACGCCAATCAGAAACCAAAACCCAACCACAAAACCACCAAAACGCACCCTAGCACTTCAGTCGACTGAACCAAGCCCCCAGTCGATCGAAGACCACATTGGAAAAGCAAAAACGCACAAAGGCCTAGTTCAGTCGACCGAACCTCTTGGTCCAGTGGACCGAACCCAAAAACTATGATCCAGTTAACTGAACCTATGAGTTCAGTCGACCGAACTCACCCAGAAACCATTTTTAAGCTACGGGTTCAACCCTCAAATCTTGAATCGAAATCTCAAAACTCAAAAACAACACCCGTGAACATCCACACACCTAGGCCTAACACTAAAACCTCACAAGAAACTCCCGATACCCGATTCCATCCACTGAAATTGACAAAAACTCGATTTTTAACCCAAAAATCCAACTTCACAAAAAATCAAATCTACAACAATCTGATCGATAAAAGACACCCGATTACCCATAGCACCGTTATAATACATACAGGTCTAGAATCCTACTTCGGTGAGTTTAAAACTCGACGCCTCGAACCATGTGCAAAATTGATCTTCGCCATAATTAAATTCTGACCAGATAGTTGCGTAGCCCACGACTCCGAAACCACGGATCCACTATTGGATCACTGAAAATCGAGCCCCGGGCCCCCGAGAACTTAGAGAGAAGGTAAAGAGAAAAATGGAGAAATTAAGAGTTAAGTTTTGGAAAATATCTTTTGAAAATATCTAACTCCAAATATTTATAGGCCTCTAAAATATTTTTTTTGAGAATCGTGCCTCACCGGCCCACGGCCCCGGGAACCTACCCCGCATGTATATCTAAGTCCAATCATGCAACAAAATCCGTAAAAACATGCTTGAAAGAAAACACGTAACACGCGTCCGAAAATGCCAAAAAAAAGAAAACAAGTCAGGGTCTCGTAGAAAACATCTGCCTTTCGGCTTTTTCACACCAGTCCGTAGCCCACTAACTACCCTAGAAATCGTGTCTTCCTATTTTTGAACCTTTTTCTTCTTCATACTTTTTGGCCTAGAGGAAGAAGCTTTTTCGTAAACAAATACAATTTCTGGTATTGAAGGAATACTATTTGTAGTTAAAGTTATTTTCAAGTTACATTTTCAGTCAATAAAATTCAGTCCCGTTAGTTTATTTTCTTTGAGTATTAAAGCGAGTGTGTTGAAAACCATTTTGATCTTGAGAGTCACATAATTAAAAAAATCGTTAATTATGATGAGTAAAAACTTTGAATTTATTTTAATTTGGTTCCCTCTACCATGTTAAAATTAATTCGCTAGTAGTCTGGTAACTTGAGAATAGCATGCATCAATGGGAGGACGTCTACTATCCTTCATAAGACCAGACAGGCCAATTCCTTTTAATTTTACTATCAAGCAACAAACCATGCCAAGTAAAATTAAATAGCTGACATAGTTTCGATCCAGTATATAATAGCAATGACTCAGATGGAGATGATACTATTATATATAGCTAAGTGTTAACCTTCACTTAATCCCAAATTAATCGCTTCGCAATGAACCCTTCAGATGAAGAAATGATTTACACTAACAATTATCCAGAATTATCCCTAAATGAGATTTGTACTGTCGATACGCAGGGTTTAATTGTATCGCCTATAAACTGGTGATGGAAACCACGGGATTTATCTGTAAATAAATTCTCCCTCCCACTTAGATTTTTAAAATATTTTTTAGGGTTATAAAAATCTATTTAATTAAAATAAATTTATTAATTTTAAAAACCACACGAAATGAAAGAATTAAATATTTTTTCGTGCACACGATTGTAAAGATTTTGGTTTATCAAACCATCTTTTTGTATTTAAATGCGTAACAAATAAAATTTAATAAATGCACAGTTTTCCTTCAGTTTTTTAGCTAAGGTAGTGATTAAAGACATTTATTTATTTTATTTTTTATTTTATATTTTTTGAAAAATAATAATTTATTTGGATTAAATATTTTTCTATTTAATTAATTCAAAATCCAGAATTAATTCTCACAATTTTCCAATATATCCGATTTAAAAAAAATCATCTTAAACGTAATATTTTGTAAAAAATAAAATATATAAATTTTTTCTATTTAATTAAAATTAATTAATTTAAAAAATCTTAATTTTATTTTTCATTACAAAATATTCTAATTAAAATCAAAATTTTGAATTAATTGAATTAGTAGGATATATAAAACAGATATGCAATTATTCACATAGTTCATATATATATAAACACGATATGCATATATCCCAATTTTATGATCAATTGTTTCAATTCTTATTCGCCTTTGATTCAGTATCCTAATTGTATCAAGCTTCTCTGATACTATCTGATATATACATATATATATATATCATATCATATCAGTCTCGTATATATCAGAATATACATAAAAATTAGCCATGGGAGAGAAAAAGTCACGGGCAACCACCAGCCACCTCTGGCACCACCTTGCAGCCACTTTTAGGCGACTTTTGCCGCCTCATCCGGGCTCCGTTTTCGTCGAGCTTTATACTGTTAAAAAGCTCTTGAAATATGATATTTTTTTAGTCAAAAAATCTGCTCGAAACTAGTACAATTAAAGCCTGAAAAATGGCCTGAACCTCAAAAAATGCTGCTGCCCGCCACAACACTGTGCCGCCAACTTTTTGAGTTTTTTTCGATCTCTTCCCGAACTCCATTTTCGACATACATTATATCAAAAGAAAGATCTTGAAAAGTACTATTTTTCTATAAAAAATATCTGCTAGAAAATAGCTCGAAAAACTACCAAGAAATTGCCTAGAACAGACTACCGCTGCCTAGAACTGCTAACTTACTAAGACTTTTTCCAGCGCTTCCCAAACTCTTTTTTGACGTATTTTATATTGTTGGAAAGCTCTCGAAAGGTAGAACCTTTTTGTAGAAAGAACTACTCGAAAACAGCCCAAAAAACTATTGAAAAACTATCCGGTAGCTGCTGCCGCCGGGCGCCACCACTACCAGCCTGTTTGTTGCCTATTTGGGTTGTTATTTTGGCCCTTTTTTTTTGTTTTTGATTGTATTTTGAGGTATGTTTTACTGCAATTTTATGCTTAAAAAACTACCCAAAAATAGTTCAAAAATGGCCCCAAAAATCATAAAAATCATCGCCAAACCCGAAACCAAACTATTTTGGTGATTTTTCCTCGCTATTTTTGACTTATTTGTTATGTTATTTTTTATTTATAAATACTGGAGAAAAACTCACTGAAAAATACCATTTAAAATCATAAAAAACTTACCACGATCCGTGGCTCGTAAAAATCCGAACTACCGCTGGTGCCGCCTCCATTCTTGGATATGTTCAACCTGTTCTTAAATAATCTAAACAGATATTTAAAAATATAAAACTAGCTACTATATCAATCGTATGGCCCAAAGGCTCACATTCAATTTATCACGGCCAACTCCCGTGAATTAAAAAATAATCATTATTCACACCATTCAATCAAATATGAAAAATAAATGACGATCATAAAATCGGGATTAAAACACCTGCAAAACAGAGTCAACAATAGTTCTAAAACTACCTGGCCCCGATAAGTGAAAACAAAAAAAAATAGCACTGATACCAATTGTTGGAGGCAAGACTGTCAAGATCTTTATTTTTGCAAATGATTAACGAAAAAATTTAACTAGACAAGCAATCGCCAAAATAGGCTCTAGATAAAACTTTTGATGACGAACGATCAAAATAAAATCCGTGCATCCGAAGTTAATTTAGAAGAATACTTTTTTACTGGTCGAATCTTCAACTACGATTTGAATCTGAGTTGAAGCTCTTGTCAGATCATCTACTGTATTCTCTTATGCGATTCTCGAATATAGTGTGGGCTATAATCCTCTGAGAACTCATACCGGTAGAACCAGGACAACTTTATCTTAGAAGACAAGTTATGAAACTAGTTCTGCCTACTTGCATACATATAGGGCTACAGCAGTGATCTGAGGAGTAATTATGAGTAAGACTTCTAGTGGAACACAGACACGTATCAGCGGTTTCTGCAATTAAGCAAACCTCATACCAGTATCTGTAATTATGGAAAACCAGCAGCGATTTTTGTAATTTTTATAAAATACTGAATTACAGTTCACACCACTAAAGAACTATAATTGCACTATAACCCATAAGCTCAAGATCATATAGCATTGAGCTCCTGTTATTAAATGCTTATTATTTCTCTCTACGTTAAGATTCTTGATACCCGCCAATTAAATTTAATTACTGACAATTTAATTTAATCGGCATCTTGATATTCCTTAAGTCTTTCCCTTTAACTAATTTGACCGTCGGATAATCAAATCCACCTGTAGGGTTTGGCCCGATCAAAACTTATAAGCTTTCTTAAGGAGGTATCATCAATCCTGATCTTTCGGGACGTGAATTCTGTCAATAATTAATATTTTATATATAAATAATATCGCTATCTAACTCACCGGAAATATACACTCATATAAGATCGTACCCTCTAATAAATTAAAACAACGAATATTAAATATACGCAAATCAATAATTATTTCAAGATTAAGAGGGTAAGCACTATTTATAATAATCTTGGGGTGTGAATTAATATATACAGTTAGCATAAAATTAATTACCTCAAATGTTCCGTTCAATACACACAAAGTGTACTAGTATAGAGAGTCAAAATAATATACGACGCTATTACCTGTTCCTCGTAACCAAGACAGGCCTACTAAAATTCTGTGCTACAGTCATACCGATGGTATGTCAATTTCTATCTAAACTGTGAACATAAAACTTAAATTCTGCAAGAACCTAAAATTTGATCTTCTGTGTGTAAGCCATACTCTACACACCATATTAAATACTATACAGAAAATCAGGCATCCATATATAACATTATAGAAATGATACACATACATTGCTCATAAAGATTCTCATAAAATAAAAAATTAATTTTATTAAAATAAAATTAAATACTAAAAACTTGATTTTCAGTATACCAACCCTAACATGGGTAACCTCCCTTATAACGGGATGTAAAGGGTCAAAAACCCTTGTAACATGGCATATTGGAACAACTATGTAACATTAACCATACTTTTATAATAATATTATGCTAGCTCAGAATATCATGGATAGCACACTTGAATCAAAAACATCATGGCATTTGAGAACAACAGGTTCATGCGATCATCAAACTGGTCATAGTTCAAAACATTCACTTCAAAGTATTTTCATGCATCATTTACATAAACTCAAGTTCAAGATAATGGCTAAGCACTCTAATGTTATCTAATATGCATACGAATCAATCCTTTGTCAATGAGCTAAGCTTGCTCCTCGGGTAACAAAACTTCCATGTTTAGCAAGCAAACATGACTTAACCGTTAACACAAAGTTCTACCCCTCTTAGAACGTGAAGTACTAAAACAATTCTGACCGTTAAATATTTTCATGATTTTAGGGACCATAGTTACTTTATTTTTAGGTTTAAGGGGTACTATGCATTTGCCCAATGCTTCACTTGTTCAAGAATTTAACTTAATCATTTATTACTATCTCTCAATCATTAAATTCTAAAGTACCGCATCATTTTGAGGTATTTAGACTTGGAGTTTAATTATAATTTTTGGTGACGATTTATATTAAAATATTTTCTACAACTTTCATATTTAACACCAATGCCAAAACCTAAGGCAACTAGGTGAAAAACTTGACACAAACAAAAACGGTTCAGCACTTGCACAGAAAATTGGCAAGAAAAGTGTCTCTAGTGGTCTTGGTTTTGGGGCATCCAATCAAGTCCAAATGAGCCCATTGTTGGATATGTTCTAGTTTAACATGTTCCATACAAGTCTTATGAAGAGTTCTGAGGGAAGCTGTTTGAAACAAGTTAGAGTGTTTGGCCATTTTGTAAAATAGGTTCTGTCAACCACTAAACCCTCAACAGAACTGGTTTTAACAGAGAGTTTGAAATGGGTTTGAGGGACTTTCCCCAGGTATCTAGGTTTAATTTTTGGACTGTAAGTAGTTCAATATGTTACTTACAATATTCATGTAGACCACGTTTGGAGTAGGTCACTAAAAATAAAGGTTTTGGGCTATGCAAAAAATGTGACAGAAGCATCTTTTAATGGCTGAACCACAACCGAGATTTTCAGAGGGGTTTTGACCCATCAAAACTCAATAGATTGGGATCTTTGTTGGTGGTAGGTAGATATACATGTGGTGTACAACGTTTATGTTTTGGCCAAAGCTCGGATCTCATTTTAAACTAGGGTTTTTAGGTCTGTATTGTTGGCTAGTCAAAAAACGACACACTTTGGTAGAATTTCAATATCCTGAGTTCTACTTACTCATATAAGTTGAGCCTAACTTTGGGTGAAAGATAATACAAAAAGATATATCAGGACATAAAGAACATTCGTAGATCAATTTTCTACGTTTAGTTATGATGTTCCAAAGATCAGGGCAGAAAGGTGAAAAAGCTCAAAAGTCAGGCCTATCTTGATTTTAGCCTCTTAGTGTCATGTGTGTAAGTCTTTGACCCATCTTCTTTGTATACATGTGTTGAACTTCAATATGTCAATGTTCCGGAGTTTAAAGAAGTCATAGAACCTATGGTAAAACTCATACCAACTCAAAAACTCAACTTTTAAACCCAACAGTCCCAAAAATCCAACCATGACACCTTTATTTTTGAGTTTTTGATTCTTGATCTTAGACTTGTGTTTGAAAATAATGAAAGAGGTAATTGATATGTATAAAATCAAAAGTGTTTGAGCCTTGATTACCTTGTTTACAAGTTGTTTCTTGGTGATGAAAGGCCTAGAACTTAGCTTTCATGCTCTACGGATCCTCCTAGCTTCATGTTTCCTTTTCTTCCTTCTTCTTTCTTCTTCTTTTTCTCTCCCTCTCTTTTCTCCTCACTATGCATGAAATTTAGAGGGAGAAGAGGTGGGTTTTGGGTTCTTTTTATAGACAAAAGTCAAGTAGAAAGCTTCCTTAACCATGGGTTAGTTTGCTTTACCTTAGTTACTTTATACTAACTTGAGTTTTTGAGACTTGGCCACCAAGTTTGGCACACTTTTCTCGGTGGTTAGCCACTTGAGTATATATATATATATACACACACACACACACACACTAGCGGTGGAGCATACGCGATGCGTGTGTAATTTGATTTATGCACAAAAAATTAAAAAATTATCGTGATAGATACAATAAAATTTATCATACTATCCATTTATTAAAAAACATAAAAGAGGGAAAAGAATAGTTACATAACTACTTTTTTGAAATTTAAAATTTAAAATTTAGAAAAATAATAATGACAATTTCGAGATAAAAAAATCCAATTGGCTTTAAAGGTTCCCTTTATAATAGTATATATATATATATATATATATATATATATATCAAATAAATTTTTTATTTAATTATAGAAAAAAATTCAGGTATTTTTCATATAAGTTCGTTTCTCAACTTTTTGAGATTAACTCGTCTTTAACAACATGGACTTATAACTTTGAATTCTTACCCTCAATATTAGAATTTTAATATACGCTTATGTAGTTCTCACTCTATCCCAGGTCTTGGGCTCCAAAAGGTTAAACGGTCGAGCCAGTTCTTCTTACCTAACTTATGTTCGAGATTTTGTTTCTTTTGAGATGTTCTTTCTTTTCTATTCGTATCTTTGAGTTCGGGTTATTATAATCTATCCTTCTTTAAAAAAATTCGTCCTCGAAATTTACATACCTTGCTCGAAGAGACGTAGTTATTTCTCGAGATAAGGCTTTAAAGCCATAGTTCAATCGAATAGTTTCTAACACATGATCCAATTCAACAATTCAAAAATGCCATTATATGCTAACATTCACCCTTAAAAGGAAACAACAATTCAAAGCCTTCGAAGACCAACCCTCACCCTTATCGGGCTTCGCACAATACCTTTGTGGGACTTACACACACACTCTTACCGGGCTTACACACACCCTCACAGGGTAAAACTCTTTTAGATTAATCATACCCTTCTATGATGGTATCTTTAAGAACACACAGTTCCCCACTACAAACTCCAGGCCACGTCTCTGATTATGTGCACAACCCTTCTGCCTGTCTTGTGATTGCTTCAATCTCTCTCAAATCAACATAATCTTATTAGTGATAATTTAAACTATCTCTGGTCCAAGAAACTTCCTCTCTCCGACTTCTTCCCAACAAATTGGGCTTCGATATTTTTTGTCGTACAACGCTTCTAAGGGACCGTCCCTATAGTTGACTGAAAATTATTGTCATATGCAAACTCGACAAGCGAAAAATGTTACTCCCAACTTCTAGCAAAGTCTAGATCGCATGCTCTAAGTATATCTTCTAAGGTTTGAATTGTCCTCTCTGATTAACCGTCAATTTGCGGATGAAAAGTTGTGCTAAACTTTAGAGTAGTCCCCAATGCTTCTTGTAAGCTTGGCCAAAACCTGAACGTAAAATGTGGATTTCTGTCCGGTACTATAGAAATTTGTACTCTATGTAGCCTAACGATCTCATCTAAATAAAGCCGTGCAAATCAATCCATAGAAAACGTCATCTTTATTGGTAGGTAGTGAGCTAACTTCGTCAACCTATCCACAATTACCCAAATTCCATCATTCCCCTTGGGTGTTTGAGGGAGTTCGGTTACGAAATCCATAGTAATATGTTTCCATTTCCACTCGGGTACAGGTAATGGTTGTGGTAATCCTGCCAACTTCTAGTGTTCAATCTTAACTTGCTAGCATACTAAACATTTCATCACAAAATTCACTACGTCCTTCTTCATCCCACTCCACCAGTATATTTCCTTTAAATCTCTATACAACTTTATACTTTATAGGTGCATGGTGTATGTTGAGTTATGCACTTCATCTATGTTATGCCTCCTCAGCTCCCCATTATTGGGCGCATACAATTTGTGACCAAACCACAATACATCATCTCGAACTTCAAATTATGTCTTTCCTTTAGCTGATGTTTTTGCCTATATCTTATCCACTTGATTACTCACCAATTGACTTGCTCGAATTTTATCTAATAAGGTTGGTCTTACGCTCATAGTTGCTAATAGGCCTCCATTCTTTCTCATGGTAAGATGGGTTCTAAGCGTTCGCATTTCAAAAAAAGTATTAGCTCGTATCTCTTGTAGATGCGCTATTTTTCCTAATGATTTCTGACTTATTGCATTTGCCACGACATTAGCCTTCCCTAGATGATAGAGTATCATGCAGTCATAATCCTTAATTAACTCCATCTATCTCCTTTGCCTAAAGTTCAGCTCTTTTTGGGTGAAAATATACTTCAGCTCTGATGATCCATAAAGATCTCACAATGGACGCCGTACAAATAATGTCTCCATATCTTGAGCGCAAGACGATTGTGGCTAACTTTAGATCATGGGTAGGGTAATTCTTTTCATGAGATTTTAATTGTCTAAACGCGTAGGTGATAACCTTCCCATTTTGCATCAAAACGCAACCCAAATCTTGGTGTGACGCATCACTATAAATAACAATGCCATCGTTTGCTGACAAAAGGGTAAGTACAGTTGTTGACAACAGTTTGGACTTCAAATCTTGAAAACTTTGTTCGCATCCGTTGGACCATTCAAACTTAACATTCTTATGAGTCAACTGATTCAAGGGTTTCGCTATCAGGGAAAAGTCCCGAATAATATGCCAGTAATAACCAGCTAACCCCAAAAAACTTCGTATCTCCATCGCGCTAGTTGGCCTTTTCCAATTGACTACAGCTTCCATGTTCATTGGGTTTACTTGTATTCCCTCTCTGAATATAACATGAGCCAAATACACCACTCGATCTAACTAAAACTCACACTTCTTGAATTTTGCATGCAACAAGTGATTCCTTAGGATCTGCAAAGAAAATCTTCAAATGTTCCCTATGTTTCTCATCACTTCGAGAGTATATTAAAATGCCATCTATGAACACAATCACGAACTGGTCTAGAAAGCTTCTAAACATTTGATCCATCAGGTCCATAAACACAGTAGGTGCATTCGTTAACCCGAAAGGCAGCACAACAAATTCATAATGCTCGTAACGAGTCCTAAAGGTAGTCTTGGGTATATCTGACTCCCGTACTCTCAATTAATGGTATCCTGCCTTCAAGTCTATCTTTGAGAAGACTCTAGCTCCTTGCAGTTGGTCGAACAGGTCGTCTACACTAGGTAAAGGATGCTTGTTCTTGATGATCATCCTATTTAATTGTCAATAGTAGATACACATCCCCAGTGTTCCATCCTTCTTTTTCACGAATCGTACAGGTGCTCCCCATAGTGAGACACTAAGTCGAATAAATCCTTTTCTAATAACTCTTGTAATTATTCCTTTAACTCTATTAGCTTAGCAGGTGACGTTCTATAGGGAGGAATAGATATGGGAGCTGTTCTCGGGTAGAGATCGACTGTAAACTCTACTTCTTGGTCTGGGGGTAATCCTGGTAAATTATCTAGAAAAACGTCTAGAAACTCACAAATCATTGGTACCTCCAAAAACTTCTTTTGTTCCATCTCTACGTCCATCACATGTGCCAAAAACCCCTTGCAACCCCTCTTCAACATCTTCGAAGCCTTAATGGCCAACACGATACGGATAGGTGTTCTACTCTTGTCCCCTTTGAAAACGAATTTCTCCTCCCTGGATATCCTAAAGATTACTCTTTTCCTAACACAGTCTAGCGACACATGATAAGATGACAACCAATCCATCCCAAGAATCAAGTCAAACTCAAACATAACCAATGGCATCAAATCTACCAACATCTTCATATCTTCTATCCTCAACACACAATCTTTACACACACTTTTAATTACCACTCTAGCCTTACGACCATCAAGACCATCAAAGAGGAGCTTTAGTGAGATTTTCTTCTTTTTTCTTTTAGAGATTAAGTTATACACTTGTCTGGTTGTTTTGTGAGATTTGCCCTCTTTTTATTGGAGTGCTGATGTTTCTCTTAGACTGCTAGTTGTATATCCCCCTCTGGGTGCGTGTGTTCTATTTTTTCCTTTCATTGGTTTATTCTGATTGTTGTGTTCAGGTCCCGTTGGCTCCCAGCTCCTAGAAGGAAGAAACCTCGGTTGACAGCGTAATGGTCCTCAGGTTTTGCCCTTTCTTTGGAGATAGCAGCCTATTGTGCTATGGGTTTTTCTTGTGCTACAGGTTTTTTATTTTTGGATCCTGGTTTTGATCCCTAGCAATGAGGGGTGTTCATAGCCCTTTTCTTTTTGTTTTGTTTTGATATCCTGTGAGGCTAGGCTTATACTCTTGTTTTGGGTTTGTTTAGCTTTTCTTTTCCTTGGTTGCATGTATGGGGTTGTTATTTGATGCTCCTGCTGGATCCCCTTATCAAGCTTTGTTTTTTATTTTCCTTTCGACTTGTTGTATTTTCTATGGACTCCTTTTTTTAGCCTTTCCCTTATGGCTTTTGTAAGGGTTTGTGTGCGTGTGTGGGTGTGTGTGTTGTTGGGTTTTGTTGGCCTTTGACCATATAGGTTCGATTTGTGGTGGCCTGCGGGTCTTTTGCCCTACGGGTGGTATCTTCTCTGTTGGCTGATGCGTTGTTTTGGCTGTTCATGGTGGTTGTGTGCAGCCTTTTAATGGTGGCCCTTTGAAGCTTTGTTTATATTGTGGGCTTGTGTTTTGTCTTGATTGATAGTGTTTCGATTGGTTCTTTTTAGTGGACTGGGTAGGCCTTGTGCTGCTGTGATTTTTTAGTTGCTGGTATGGGCATGGAATGGGCTTAGTTTGCTGCGATTTGGGCTTTAGCTCTCTTGCCTATTAAACAGGGATAAGTCTTATTTGGCTCTCTTGCCAATTTTGTTTTGAATTTGTTAGGCATTGTTTGTTTTTGTTTATTGTTAGTTGGTTCTGGTTAAGCCTAAAGCCTGTTTTTGGTTGCTTCTGGCTTTGTTTTGGTGGTGTTTTGTAAGGCCTGGGGTATGCCCCTTATATTTGTGTATTTTTTTTCTTTTTTTTTATATCACATTTAATTACCAAAAAAAAAATATGTCGCCACTTGAACCTAATGCGTCACTAGGGCTAAACATACCACATAGACTAAACGCTCCACAAGTATATGGTTACCCATACAAATCCCAATATCAACCCTCGTCATAACACAATATACATTCGTATTTTTCCTTCACATACGTACCACTGACCCAACAATTCTTTAACCAAACAGTACTAACTCCTAATTCTAAAATCTCTTACCATCATCACTCAATCCATTCACACATTCTTTGACACACAACCGAACCAAGAACCACTTTCGCACTTTAACTATTTTATCTTACCCGCATTTTACCAAGGCACTTGATTCACTCAAGGCCAATTACAAAAACCATACCCATTAATTCGTATAGTCTCACTTACACAAACTTATTCCTCCCACGTACTCACACTAAGTTGCTACGCATCTCCGCCAGAAACAACAGAATTACATCACCCATCAACTTCTTATACATAGAGTCCACATATTCTCATGAGAAATTTTTTTCCCTATACAAGCAACATTTATGCACCAATCTAAACAAGCTTGCCCTAACGAGTCACATCACAAAAGATTTTCAAAAATAACTTCCTAGCAACTCACACCGATACCACAATAGAAACGGAATACCAACTTCATAAGAGTTACATAGTCTAGACGTCAAATGAATATAAATCAATACTTAAGAACCTACCACATGAACAACTCGATTTGTTTAAAATCCACCCTCCACCCTTCAACCAATTTTTAGCGTCAGCGGGACTATTTGTTTTCACGAGCTCTTTAGTACCCAAATCCTTGAATTATTTAACTATAGAGTTATCGGTCCTTCTGTCCCTCATTGCAATTCATCTTGCGCTAGGTTCACACGTCTTGCATAGTTGTTCATCTCGAGAACCGTCATCCTTGTTCTAATAAAAAAACTTATTCCCTTCTTAAACCTTCTACACTTTGTCTCCTCATTAGGATTAAGCTGGGTGGCATATCGTGACAACTCTGTAAAATTTATCTTGAATTTTGCCAAAGTCATCCTTCCTTGTTCCAGGCCGATGAATTTTTGCTCCTTCTTATGCTTGTAGTTTATGGGCTTGTATTGCTCGTCGAATGTTTTCTCAAAATGATCCCAAGTGATTCTTTAGGGTACGGGAGGTTCAACTCCTGGCATTAGCATCTTTACTAACCGCTTTGTGGCTTCACGCCAGTGGTACGCTTCTCCCCTAAACATAAAAGCTATGAGGTCAATCCTTCCATCTGCCTCTACCCCTAGCCTATCTAAAATACGTATGGCATCCTTCAACCAGTTTTCATTTCTGTGGGGCAAAGGGTTCCTGTGAACTCCTTTGCACCCAGATTCTTAAATTATTTGATTAAGGAGTTACTGTTCCTTTTAGCCTGCATTGTGATCAAACTCGCGTTCTATTTGGTTAGTTTTGCGATCACCTCCAACATCTAGTGGTTCGGTTAGGTTCTACTAGTCCCACTTGTAGAGATTCTTCTTGTCGTACCTCATTATACTAGTTCAGGTTGAATGACGCTCTGTCCGAGTTTCTCGATGCTCCTTTCTATTGTTGGAAAGCCATGACTTGGGGCTCGACGTAGGAGTCCAACTTATAAATGCAAGGATATGAACAAACTGTCTACAAAAGATTTTAATGACACAAGGGTTATCTCCCTTAAGCTGATAACCTGCTTAAACTTTGCATACCGACAGTAACACAAAACCCCTCTTGGGTATCTCCCCAATCTGATAACTTTCTTAGACTTCACAAACTGGCAACAACACAAGATCCCTCCCAGGTTATCTCCCCAATCTGATAACTTTCTTAGACTTTCGATTAAGACCCTGCACATGTAGAATGCATTTTCCAAATGGACCTCAAAGCTAGTCAGTCAGATGCCCAAAGGCAAAGGTATGACAACCCCTAGCCTAAACCACTCTTCTCAAAAAATCGCAAGATGACATACTTAACCTATGGTTCACCACAGACCACACTCTGATAAGTCTACAGAGCCTATAACCTAGGGCTTTGTTGCCAAATGTAACACCCTGCTCCTGCAAGACACTGAACTTGTACAGAGGGATGTGATCCCACCATAAATCGACAACTAAAGAGAAAGATAAGAGATAATGATATTATGAGACCAAATAAAAACTTCTAAGTAACCACAATACTTAAGGTCAAAAGGGTTAAACATGTGTCACTAAGAATTTTCCATCCCAAGGGCATACATTACTTCTGAAACATCAAAAACCTTAAGGTCTTATACATGAAACTTTGCCAAAATTAAAAGCTAAAGAAAAGAAAACTAGACCAAAATGATTCCCAACACCAGATCCAAAACTACTCGACGACGCCTATGGGGGACCAACTCCTAGCTGTTCCTGGTATCTGCTGCCACATAGGTTATAAAAGAGCGCACTTAGTATTATCATGAATAGAAAAGACAGTTACTTAGTTAAGAATAACTGAAAACTTATTCTAAAAATAGTTCATTACATTTTTCACAAAAACATAAAAACTGATGCATTTGCTTGAACATAAAAACATCACAGATTATACAGAATCTTCTTAGTACGGTAAATAGAAATATGTTCCTAGCTCAACTGCCACAATTTAAAAGAACAAGAAATTTCTCAAAACTAGACCCTAAACTCAACAGTGTTTATGTTGTCGTCAACCTCACGACTGGGAGTTCCAACGATACCGTAACCTCAATTCACAATGCACGGATAACAACGTGATGGAATGATGGTCACTCTCTACCAAGCATGAGTGGTATGTGCTAAAACCTAGGACTCAGCCCAAAAGTCTTAATGGCAAAAATTCCCGCTTAACAAAAAGCCTCCCTTATAGGGACAAATAAAAAACTCATAGTTAGGTAACCTTCCTCCTAATGGGATATAAACGGCCAAAAATTCTTGTAACTTTGCACTTTAGAACAATCGCACAACATTAATCATATTTTTATAATAACATCATGCTAGCTTAGAACATCATGGATAGCACACTTGAATTAAAAATATCATGGCTTTTGAAAACAACAGGCTCATACGATCATTAAACTGGTCATAGTTCAAAACATGCGCTTTAAAGCATTTTCATGCTTCATTTACATAAACTCAATTTCAAGATAATGGCTTAGCACTCTCACCTTATCTTATATGCATACGAATCGAGCCTTTGTCAACGAGCTACGCTTGCTTTTTAGGTAACAAAACTTCTATGCCTAGCAAGCAAACATGACTTGACCGTTAACACGGAGTTCTACCCCTCTTAGAACGTGAAGTACTAAAACAATTCTGACCATTGAATGTTTCTTGATTTTAGGGACCATGGTTACTTTCTTTTTAGGTTTAAGGAGTACTATGCACTTGCCCAATCCTTTACTTGTTTAAGAATTTAACTTAACCATTTAATACTCTCCCAATTATTAAATTTTAAAGTACCACAGCATTTTGAGGTACTTAAACTTGGAGTTGGATTATAATTTTTTGTTACAATTTATATTAAAATATTATCTACAACTTTCATGTTTAACACCAAAGCTGAAACCTAAGACAACTAGGTGAAAGACTTGACGCAAACAAAAACGGTTCAACACTTGCACAGAAAATTGGCCAAAATAATGTCTCTGGTGGTCTCATTTTTGGGGCATCCCATCAAGTCCAAATGAGCCCATTTTTGGTTATGTGCTAGTTTAACATGTCCCCTACAAGTTGTATGAAGAGTACTAAGGATAGTTATTTGAAGAAAGCTAGATTTTTTGGCTATTTTGTAAAATATGTTCTATTAGTCACCAAACCCTCAACAGAACCAGTTTTAACAGAGAGTTTGAAATGGGTTTGAGGGACATTCCCTAGGTATCCAGCTCTGATTGCTGGAAAATAAGTAGTTTAATATGTTACCTACAATATTAATGTAGACTACATTTGGAGTAGGTCACCAAAAATTGGGGTTTGGGGCTTTACAAAAATATGTGATAGAAGCATCTTTTAATGGCTGATCCATAATAGAGACTTTTAAAGGGGTTTTGACCTATCAAAACACAATAGCTTGGGCTCCTTTTGGTGGATAGCTAGATATCCATGTTATCTACAATTTTTATGTTTTGTCAAAGCTCGAATCTCATTTTAAAGTAGGATTTTTAGGTATGTATTGTTGGCTGGTTAGAAAATGACATACTTTAGTAGAATTGTAATATCTCGAGTTCTACTCAATAAAATAAGTTGAAAATAATTTTAGATAAAAGATAACACAAAAATATAAATCTGGACATAAAGAATATGCTTAGATCAAGTTTCTACGTTTAGTTATGATGTTCCAAAAATTAGGACAAAAAGGTGAAAAGCTCAAAACTCAGGCCTATCTTGGTTTTATCCTCATAGTGTCATGTGTGTAAGTTTTTCACCCATCTTCTTTGTATACATATGTTGAACTTTAATATATCAATGATCCAGAGCATATAGAAGTCATGAAATCCATGGTAAAACTCATACCAACTCACAAACTCAACATTCAAACCCAATAGTCCTAAAAATCCAACTACAACGCCTTTATTTTTTTGTTTTCAATTTTTGATATTAGATTTGTGTTTAAAAATAATGAAAGGGGTAATTTAATATGTATAAAATCAGAAGTGTTTGAGCCTTGATTACCTTATTTAGAAGTTGTTTCTTAGTGATGGAAGGCCTAGGACTTAGCTTTCATGCTCTATGGATCCTCCGAGCTTTATGTTTCTTCTTCTTCCTTCTTCTTACTTCTTCTTTTTCTCTCCCTCTCTTTTCTCCTCACTATGCACGAAATTTAGAGGAAGAATAGGTGGTTTTTGGGTTCTTTTTATAGACAAAAGTCAATTAGGAAGATTCCTTGTGAAGCTTCCTTAACCATTTGTTAGTTTGCTTTACCTTACTTACTTTATACTAACTTGAGTTCATGAGACTTGGCCACTAAGTTTGGCACACTTTTCTAGGTGGTTAGCCACATGAGTATATATATATCAAATAATTTTTTTTATTTAATTATAAGTGAAAATTCGGGTATTTTTCATATAGGTTCGTTTCTCGACTTTTTGAGGTTAACTCTTGTCGTAAACAACTTGGACTTATAACTTTGAATTCTTATCCTTAATATTCGGGTTTTAATAAATGCTTGTATAGTTCTCACTCTATCTCAGGTCTCGGGCTCAAAAAGGTTAAATGGCCAAGCCAGTTCTTCTTACCAAACTTATATTCGAGATTTTGTTTCTTTTGAGATGTTCTTTCTTTTCTATTCGTATCTTCGAATTTGGGTTATTACATAATGTTACTAATAAAATTTGTAGATAATATAAAAAAATAAAAAAATGATGTTGATAAATTATTACAACTAAAAACATAAAGTACTTAGAACCTCTTATTTTAGTATTGAAAGATGATCCTAAAATAATAAAGTGAATAAAGTCAAAAGGGTGGAAGATAAATAGAATTAATTTTATTAAGAGATAATGCTAGTTGCTTAGCAAGTTAATTGACAAACAATCGACATCTTACATTTCCCATGAACAAATTGACCACTAGAAACTAAGTACCTTAGATGACTAAAGGACACAAGACTGAACCTAGAATACTAAAGATCAGAGCATAAAAGTATTATATTTAACTTTAATTTTATCTATTTTTTACATTTTAAATTATCCAAAAAAAAAACTTTTATGCTATGATATTTAGCATTCTAGGTTCGGTCTTGTGTTCTTTAGTCGTCTAGTGGTCAATTTGTTCATGGGAACTGTAAGATGTCGATTGTTTGTCAATTAACTTGCTACACAACTAGCATTATCTCTTAATAAAATTAATTCTATTTATCTTCCTCCCTTTTGACTTTATTCACTTTAATATTTTAGGATCATCTTTCAATACTAAAATAAGAGGTTCTAAGTACTTTTTGTTTTGGGTGTCTATATATATCTCATGCACGTACAATAAAACTTTATAATTATGCTGACATCATCAAAACTCAACTTTCTAATTCTAAAAAAAATATTTTATTTATATAATGTAAGGAATGTAAAGAAATTGGATTTATAAATTACATTCGTAATAAAAAGACCATTCCTCATCATTTTTGTTAGAACTACCTATTGGGATTGATCACGATGAACAATCCAATTCACAAGCAACACGAAGCACGCACAAGCCACAAAAGAATAGAAAACAAACAAGAAAATAGTTATAAGGATGCAACACACAAATTTACGTGGTTAGGCAAGTTGTGCCTACGTCTATGGAATCACACTTTTCACTAAAATTTTTGAGAGAATACAAGAATGATGTTTTGGGATAAAGCATAAGAGAAACTAGGTCTAACACACAGAACAACTGCAACCCTAACATCTTTAAAAATGTAATTCTGATACAGACCGATCGGTTTCCAAACTACTTGATCGGTCATTGATCCTAATTAATTTGTCTTCAACTGCTCGCAATATTGGTGCAGATCAATCGATCGGTTCCCAGCCTGATCGATCCATTTATCAATCATTATCAATCTATATGTCCATCTGTTTGGGGTAGCTTGTAGTCCTTTTGTAAACTGATTGATCGATTTGAAGATCGATCAATCCATCTGTCCCAGTAATGGATTTTTTTCCACCTTTTCAACAATCTCTTACTTGAATTAAATCCACTCTAAGTCTTTCAAAACCTAAAAATCGTTGTCACCTCAAAACCATCCAAGGAAACTAATGCCAGCCATCATCTCGTCTTCTACACTTGAAGACCGATCAAAGTTAAATAATCCTTCAACTTATCCGTTATCGTCACATTTGTGAACATATCTACAGGATTCTCATTTGTGTGAATCTTTTGCAAATCAAACTATCCCTCTTTCAACTAAGACCGGATAAAATGATACTTGATATCGATGTGTTTGGTTCTTAAATGGAACGCCGAGTTCTTTACCAAATGCATAGCACTCTAACTGTCACTAAACAGCTGACACTTGTCTTGTTCTTTATCCAACTCCTTTAAAAAAACCCTTAAGCCATATCAACTCCTTGTACACCACCGTGGCTACTACATACTCTGCCTCGACTACTACATACTCTGCCTCTATGGTAGAAATAGTCATAATCTGCTGTAATCTGAATACCAAGCTGACTGCTGCACTGCCCAAAGGAAATACATACCCAGTAATACTTTTCTTACTATTAATGTCCTCTGCTAGGTCTGAATCTATAAAACCTTACAATTGGATTCCCAAGTCATCATCACACAAAGCATAATCTATAGTACCTCAAAGATACCTCATAATCCACTTTACTGCTTCCTAGTACTCCTTGCCCAAATTGGACATAAATCTGCTCTCAACTCTCATTGCATAGGAAATGTATGGCTTTGTGCAGGTCATGGCGTATGATGGGAATATAGGTGGTCTTAAAGATGGTGGACAGAGTCTCAAAGATCCGTTGCAAGTCCCAAAAGGCCAATCACAAGATCAAGAGCAAAGAAGATCAAGGACGCAATGTAAGGATTAGTGCAATCTGTCTGGACCGAGCATGCCAATTTATTATACAAGAATCCATCGTTTAAGATGGGATCACAAGAAGAAGAATCTGTTCCACTTCATGTGATACAAGCTACGGAGAGACTCACAACCTAATGTTTTGGATTTCAATATTCTTGCTTATGGGCTTGTTGGACTATTTAATTTGTTGAGTTTTACTTTTAATTATTATAAGAAGAATAAGGGTTTGGGCCTAAGTAATTTTGGCTAGCCCATGATTGGGTTTAGTTAGGTTTAGTTTTGGCTAGCTATGTTGTCCCACATTGCTTAGAAATAAGAAATTCCTTCCAATCTTCTCCTATATAAAGGAGCCTTCATATATTATTTTGACACGAATAAAGTGAAGTACAATTTTTTTTGAGAGAAAATTTCTCTTGTAGTTCTTGAGTGAACTAAAGGACTTATCAAGATTTCTTCCTTGTGATATCCTAGCTACAATCTCGATTCTTGAAACAAGAGTTTAACGGGTCAAGATTTGTTCCTTGACTTGATTTTAACGTTCTTGGGTTTATTTCAATTTGTTCGTGGGTTCAAGGGGATTAAAATCCTTGCAAGTTCACATCATTTGGTATCAAAGCTCAGGCTTCAAATAAGGTTTATCTATCCTTTTACATTCTTTGTTTTGGGTTTTTGTCGAGGCATTTTCTAGGTATCGTTCTTGTCTTTTTTAATTCTTAGTTTTTTCTTGATCCTTGTTCTCTCTTGAATTTTTGTTCCTTCTTGTTTAGGGTCGTTCTTGATTCTTGTCAATTCCTTATTTTCAATCCTTGCTTGAGTCCATTTGTTTTTTTTATTCTCTTGTTTTTTTAGAAAAAATATCAATCAATATTTTGTTGGAGGCCACATTTTGTTATGATTTTGAAATTCATATCTTGTGTTGAAATCAATATCTTTTGAGATCAATCAATTAATTAATATCTTTTCAGATCAATCATTCAATCAATATCTTTTGTGAAAATCTTGTGTTGCATAAGGAGGGGGGCTAGGGTTTGAGTTGGCAACATATTCTAGGGTTTCTGTAAGATTTTAGCCGCACAAAAAAAAAGAAAAAAAGAAAAAAAAAGTAGCAGCAGCAGCATTCTAGGGTTTCGGCAGTGGTGTGCTAGGGTTTGCCAAACCTTATTTTTAAAAAAAAGAAAAAAAAGAGAGAGAAGAAGAAGTTATTTTTGACAATAGATATTCAAGTACTTTATGTGGCTAATATAGTGAACCTTATTTTCCAATTGATTGTGTATATCATCATTTGAAATTCAAGTACTTCATCATTTCGTATATCATCCGTGGTTCACATCATTTGCGTATATCATCGTTGATATTTTTCGTTTATCTTTTTCTCTCCTGAACATTCGTATATTCCATGTCACTTTTATTCTCTTTTGGTTCTTGGATCTATTGCTAGTTGGGAAAATACAAATTGTTCCTTGGTCGAAGTTCAATTAGTTCTTAAAGAACTTGTAAGGAAAACAAGAGCGGTAAAAGGCAAGAGTGGGTGAGCTTATTATTGGGAAAAAGCCAAAAGAGTGCATACACGAGTAGAGTGACCTTATTTGAGTGCAAACACAAAAGGGAGTGTGTGAGAAATTATTTCTAACATTTGTTTGTTTCTGTAGTTTCAAATAAATGTCTTCCAGGGCTGAAGGTTCATACGAGTGAAGAGAGCCACTCATGTTGCAGGCTATACAGCAACAATTTTAACGCATGAACGTGGTGTTTAATGAAATCTGGGATTAGATGGATAGGCAAGACGCTGTTATTGCTACATGGCATGAAAATTGAAACCAAAGAAGGCAAGACGAGCATGCTTTTGATGACGACCAGGAGGTTGAATTCAACGATGAAGAGGATCAAGGTCCTTTGAACAGAGACGGTAGGATCGTACCAAGAGGCAGAAGGCGTGGTCTAAATTTTTGAAGAGATCCCAGATGGCGAGATGGAGTTGACAAAAATCTAGGAAGCATCAAGATGAAGATTCTATCGTTCCAAGGGAAGAATGATCCGGAAGCATACTTGGAATGGGAGA
>JAOTRH010161572.1:0-12819 GCA_034768845.1 Heliamphora exappendiculata
ATGGCCAATTCAATTGTAATTGATCCAGCTATTGAAATCTGGATTTCAATGGCCAATGAAATTCACAGATTTCAACAAAAACTCCCACAAAAGGACGACTACAATGAAATTCTCTACCAAAGAAATGGGACTATGACAAGACGAGCTACAAAAACCCCTTTAGAAGAGAACTATGAAATCAATTGTTTCAGCAGATGAAGAAGCTATATGCTTAGACAACCAACTGTATAAATTACAAAGGAGAGAGCCCTTCAGTTTATGTAATGATGACTCAACCACATCAAAATATCTCCTGTTCAACTCTAATTATAAAATTCACGTAAACAGAAACGATCATTGACTAAATCCTCCTCGTGCTCCTTGGGACTTTCTCTCTCCTCCAACTCGCCAAAACTCCAATCACCTCCTTTTTAAAAACCCAATCCACCCTAAAGAGTATCAAACAAAACTTCACATATCTTTGGTGAACTCAAGGTGTATAAGAAAATAGGATATGAACTCTTCCTCCTCATACAAACAACACTTGTTAAGTAGCACAAGTGCCCTCTGTATGAAATTATCAATGGTCAAGATCCTCTTTCCGTAGCAACCAAGCAAAAAATGCTACATTTAAAGGAGCTCTCATCTTCCAAACACTCTTCCATTAGAAAGATACCACTCTACTGCTCAATAGACACCTGTAGAATGACTCCACGCTAAAAGTCCCCCTTCAATCTCTTCTCTAACTGACATAATCCACCCTTTCGCCCACTCTACTATAGTCATGCATAGCCTCCCAATAGCTGATTCAATTTCATGTCTTGCACATCTCTCCTCAACTTAATATCTCCAAAACATAGGCCAAAATCTCTTAATGCATAATTTGTAACAACAGCCCCTGTAATCATAACCAAAGCAAAAATATAGAGAAGATTTGCAAAGTGTGTCGTTGCCAACCAAGACATTCAAACCAGAAGCTCACTTTTTGTCCGTACTCTCCACCTCAAAAAAGATGGGTTTAGACTATTTGTCCCACATTTTACTAATACCTTTCCATAACCCTCAGCCATATGTTGTAGATACTTGCAAAGTACTCCAGTCCCCTCTTAGGAATCAATATTTACACTCCAAAGGTTTCCTCAGTAAACTATCCCTCTTCAAAGCAAATCTCCACAACCATTTTTCCAATAGAGATTTATTGGAAGTGTTTATCAAAACTTTTGCTCAATAATTATTTTTTTATTTCTTAATGATTTTTTTATAATCTTTGTCTAAATTTTATACTTTTTAAATTTCTCTCGTCATAAGGAATCAAAAAAGTAAAAATTTGTAACAATTTTTTTTGAAAGTTCAGAAAGGACAAAAAAACAACTATTTTCAACTAAAAAGCAACTTCTATTTTTGTCATTAGTTAACTTTTTTCAACTTTGATAAAAAAAATTTACTTTTTAAATTTCTTATGACGAGAAAAATTAGAAAAATAAAGAAATTATACCAAAATATAAGATAAGTTCAAAAAAGAAAAAAAAATAGCTATGTTTCACTAACTAAGACAAACACCACCATTGAAAGTAATTAGCCTTCTGATACCAAGGCATCTTTCATTTACAGGGGAGCAAACAGTACTCCTTTCCCCCTTTCCCCAAATGGTAACTCATCTCATCCCCCCTCCCGCCCTACAAGAAATATATTTGCAACTTCTTTGTCTCATAGCAATGGAAGTTAGAATGGTAAAAACAAACAAATAAGTCAGAAGGTTAAATAAAATACTCCTGAGAAAAGTAAGTCTACTCCCATGAAAAGTACTACAGCTTCCATCCAATCCCATGAAATCTCTTCAAAACACACGGTTTTCGCCTTAAGGGATGCTCCCACTAGAAGGCCCAAATAGATAACTGGAAGAGCTCCAATCTCGTACCCCAAAATAACCGCAAGGTCTGCTACATTGGTGGCATCACCAACAATAATGATATCCTACTTTGCTAGCTACACCTGCAATCCCAACACAACCTCAAAGAAAAAGAGAACACATATGAGACACCCCAGATGAATCGGCTATGTACTTGCAAAAATCATCATAACATTTGCAAAAACATAGATGGAAAACAGACAATAGACAACCACGTAGTGTGTGAACCTCAAACTCCTTCAACAAATCTCCTTGTACTACTCACCAAATCAATCGACTAAAAGCCTCCGTAACAATAATGAAAAGGAAGGGAGGAAGAAGATCCCCATATCTTAGCTCTCCCGAAGTTCGAATGAAAACTTGTTGGAGACCCATTCACCAATACGAACTAGCAAGATAATCAAGCAAACAGCACAAAAGGCCGAGAAAGGGTAATGGGGTTTAGTCTAGGTAAAAAGAAGGGATATTTTGAACATAATTCTAAGCTATCCATGACATAAAAGATATTTTTCCTACAATAAGAGTAACCTATGGAATAAACATGGCACATCACCAATGCTCACAGTAATGTTCTCATGCAGCGTTTCTCCTTTAGACAAATGGAAAGGAAGGATTTTCAGAAGCAAATTTCCCGAAGGGGACAAGAAGATAAGTTGATTTTGAACTAGCAGTCATAATATATATACACGGATATATACACGCATGCATATATACACACACACATATTGACACACAAATGGTAAAACTTCAGGTAGAGTAAGTTTGTGTACTTACTCCCAAGGGTCATCTCCAACTAGCAGGACGCCATTTTCACGATCAACATAGACAAGTTTCCAGCCGATTCTGTGTCGGTCCTCTAGCTGTCCCTCTATACCAAAACGACGAGCTAGATCTTGTTTAAGCTCCTCATAGCCTGAATAACCAGTAATATCAATTGATCTCCCAACAGCTCCACGCTTGTATACCTTCACAAGCACATTTTCCAAATTAGAATTCAAGATCAATGGAAATAAGCAACTCTCATATTTCCAGCTGCTAATTTTTATACTACACCAAACCTTTGTAGCCGTTATCATCCGCTGAAACTGTGGTGGTTGTGTGGCCCAGGCATCCCTGTTCAAGAAGCTGCTATCATTTATTGTGGAATCAAGTGAATTGAAAGTCATATCTGGAACTCCAAGTGACTGGGAAACCGAACTCCAAGTGACTGGGAAACCATTGACGGTGAAAGTGCCGTCTGAGCATCTCTGGGGTTTTCAAAGCTGGATAGCATCCCTCCCGAAAGATTATTTGAGAAATCCTTCCCTGACCCTACAATGCCCTTTGTAAGCAAAGGATCAGGATCATGGGCATCCCCAATTGGCTGTCAGTGTTTGGTCCAAAGGGAACATTGTTCCTGGGATCACCCTGAACCTCTGTCTTGATTTGTGTCTCTAAATAGTACTGATTGTTGATTAAAAGACACGGGATTGATCTGCTGTAAATGGACATCATTCTGAGAGAGGCAAACTTAAGTTGCTGAAGGTGATGCGTCCAAGTAATCTACCTGGGCTCCAGTAGCATTTAGACGAGTGTGTGGGGCAAAGAATCCTCGGTTTTGACTTTTGGAAATGTTCAACGAAGGCTTCATATCAGGTTTTTGCTGCAAATCTTTACCTGAGTTAGCATTACCACAAATGGTTTCCAGACCACTGAAACTCGGGAGTGCAGCGGAAGACTGAGTCATTTCTTCCCAGTGGTCATGCTTCGCTGGGTCCTACTGTTCATGATTGGTTGAACTAAGTTTGGACAGTTGTTTGTGGAAGGCGAAGTTGAACAAGATGGAACATCATCTGTAATTTCAGACCGACCGCCACCTGCGGCACCTGTAAAAAAACTGCTGCCTGTTGTGGAGAGTTGATTGCTTGTTGGGGCATGTCCCACGTGCCCAGGAAATTCCGGCAGCACACCAGTTAGGTGCTGTTGTTGTTGTGGCCTTGGTTTCCGTGGCGAATGAGAGAATCGAACATTTTGTTGGCAATTAGCCAATAGACATCTGCTGTGGGAGAAGGTGTGACTGAGGGATTGGGGGTGCCGTAGTTTGAGGCATTTCCGCCATTTGGCTGGAAGTTCCAGACCTAGAAAAGCTCTGAGATGCATCTAACAACTGTCTTTGTTGATCTTGAACTTGCAGAAGTTCGGAAGGCTTCTGAACTGGAGACTGTTGCGATAGAAGTGCTTGCTGTTTCTGTTGCAGCTTCTGTAGAACTTGAAGCTGAATTTGATTATCAACTGTTGGTTTACTTGATCAGGCAGCTGGGATGAGTTCTGCTGCTGGTTCTGACCAATAATCTGTTGATGCTGCTGCTGCTGCTGCAGATTCTGACAGAAATTTCTGTGAAGTTGATGATTTTGAAAGGATGGTTGTTGCTGAAGAACATTCTGAGGTTGGATAAGAACTTGTGTGGAAGGTAGAGTTTTATTAATCAAATTTTGTTTTGGTTGCTGACAATGATGAGTAGTATCAGCCAACTGTGGTTGTGGCTGTTGCTGTATGATGGAACCTAATTGATTCAATGTGGAAGCAGGTAGCTTTTGGAGCTGATCAAGCTGTGGTTGCTGGGTTGGCTTCTGGGCATTAAACTGTAAGTTGTTTTCCTGAGGGATTGGGGTTCCCGGCAAACCGAAGTGACGTGTCAGATCTGCTCCAGAAAGGTTTTGCGGAACTGACCCAGATAAGGAATGCAAATAATTTGGATGCAATGAATTACCTAGAGAAGGGTTTTGTTGCATGTTCATCCACTGAACTAGGCTTAGGCCAGGGACTGATTGGGGATCCTTCATGTACATATCACCGCCAAGCCAAGGTATTGTCCTCTTGAATAGGTTCTCTAGATCAGAAGATTCGTCATCTACAAAGAGTACCATCACAAACGGGTCAGAAATACCTACCAAAAACTCAACACTCAATAGTGCAACCCTTAATACCAAGTCCGAGAAGAAAGCTATTTTATTAGTTGAGGCTCAAAGTAATTGATTTTAACTTTAACCAATCTTACATAAGTCAGCCCTTAATTCCAATTCTTAACGGATAAATTATTTCTATTAGTAGATCGTCAAAAGTAATTGATTCTAATTCAAAACTCCTAAATAGGTCTAGGCCTCAATATTAAGCCTCCGCATAAAACTATTTTTGTCAGTGGAGTGCTTTAAGTAATGAAAAGTTATTTTCAAAATGTACATATTTTTTATATAATATTTTTGAACACCACAGTAAAATTGTCTCTAGAGTGAGAAATTTTTTAAAATTAAAGTTGATCAAATCTTACCCTTCGATTAGCCCCACCACAAGAAAAATGAATCAAATCTTACCTTCAATTATCACATAACAAGAAAAACTAAGTAGATTAGTTATATTATCAATTTAAAAACATAGAATTAGATAAAATTGATTAATGATTATGCAAGCTTAATTAACTTTAAAATTTGATAATGTAATGTATAAGTAATAGTTGGCCACAGTTGATTCACTTTTCTCTCTTTTTTTCAAACTGGATGAAAGAAGACTATTTTTTCTCCACAATTTGTTGACATTATTATTGAGTTCTTGTAGGATTTATTTGTTAAGTTCATTTTTATTTTTTTTTATAAAATGTACAGAGGCACCACTTTAAAATTCTCACTTAGGGCACAATAATACTCAGAACCGGGCCTGCATTTTGACAGATATGACAAGTAAAATAGCTTATAGTAAAGGTTGCCGTGCTATATCCTCTACCTGGCATTCCTGGTTGCTGTGGACGCTTTGATCTGAAAAAGGGGGCAGTAGGGCAGATGAAAAATGGGGCTATCACAGGTTCAATCTCCCAGATTGAGACTCGGTTGCGCCTTTCCCCGGCAGTTGACTCATCCCAACCAACCTACTCAACAATATATATACATGTACACTTACTATTTTTTGCTTGATTAACAGCATAATTAACTTGTGATCAGCCATCTATATATATATATATATATATATGAAGAGTAAGACAAACGTCACTATTGTTACCTGCAAATTTTGCCATTGTGAGTTTTTCCATCTTACAGTATCTAGATCACTGATACCTGTAATTGTGCCCATATGCCTGCAGAAAATTGCTATGTTTATTTACTCCTTTAAAAAAGCACTTCAAGTGCACATGCCAACTTCTTAAATTTAAAGATGCCAGGGTCAGAATTTGAGAATAATGGTTTGCTTTGGAAATAAAACAGGAAATTTTGGAACCTAAAAATTAAATAAAAAACTGCCTTGCCAATTTGAAAAAATCAGATGCCAATCTTAAGTTGTCTGTGTCTCAGATCAAACTGTCACCGATGTTTATAATTTCATTTGCCAAACCAGGTTTGTTTATCGTGATTGCTCCTCAGGTGTGACTGCTCCTCAGGTGTGTTGAGTGAGCAAGAAGCCGAATAAATTATGTTTCAAGTCTATGATGGTGTAACACCAAAAGGAGTGCAGCCTTCTAAAAAATAACCTTAAACGGGGGCAAGCGAGTTACTAATATAATAGAAAGTAAAGAATCTTCTTCTGTTCTACGAGTCTAACTAATCTATACTACTACTAACTCGAGTTGGACTAGGTCTTGTGCGTTTTAGAGAACAAGGATTCAAAAAGACTACCTTCTTGTTCCTGACTCCTCGGTTACAAACACCATATGAAAGTGCATGCCAAGGGATATTTGATTGCTGCATACTGCTTTGCAGTACTTGGCTAAAGGAATGACAAATTCTGATGGACTTGCCCTGCATACACACACACACACACACAAAAAAAAAATCTAAGAAAAAACTCTTATAACCAACACAATTTAATTTGCTAAATATGACCAGTATGATGCACTACATTGTTTCATTGCTCACTGGGAAATTCATATTGGGTAAGGGGGGATAAATTCAACAGGAATGTACCACTAAAGCAAACAAACAAAATTTGACCTTGGATTGTAGAAGACTGTGAAGGGGCTATTGTTGGCAGCAGCATGGACAGCTGCTGCTAGAATTCCAATATGCATACTATCACCTGATAACACTGATGATGACAGATTGGTTGGCTGCCTGTTAGCCCGTCTAGTGCCCAAAAGAAGCTGCTGCTTTTCATCCCTGCCCACAGCCATAAAGAAAAGTACTTGGTTCATTAAAAGAAATCCAACAAGAAAAAGCAAGTTTGTATGATGACATAAGCTATAATCGATATCACAAAATTATCATTAGCCTCAATGTGATATGGGAACTTAATTGATAATTCAATTACCTTATAAATAAGACTGAGTCACCCGCAGAGAGTCTCTTTCCACTAACAAATAGCTCCACCCTGTTGTGAGTAAATGGAGTTTGGGTTGCCCTACATCAGAATGCATCGGAACCATATATGTGTTCCTATGTTACTCAAGACGGGTAAAACAACAGGCAAAAGAGCTTTATGAGTCTCAAGGAATGGGCTAAAATTGGCTACAAATGAACCTACCTTGATAAAAATGGCGAAAAGTCCATACGTTATCATGCAGGTCCCTAGCAACAATTTCTTGAGCAGGTGGCTGCATAGTAAAATCCTAGGAAGAAACAAGAGCACGTGGTTGCATTAAAATATTGTTTTAAAGTCAGCATAACAAAGGCTTTGGATAAGAAAATTTTCTTACCAGAGGAGGGAATATTTTTTTCTGCAGCATGACGAGGTACAGAGAAACCTCCATGAGTGCTTGTATTACTTGCTGTCAAAGTTTTGCAGAAAAACTCTGTTTGTGGTTTATTTACCTTCATTGAGAGGTCTGATCTCAACAAAGTGTCCTTTTCAAACTGCACAAAAGATGTAAATAGATTCTGTTTGAGTTGGCAATTCAAAATTTACTCTGTTAATTTAATATTTCTCTGGACATCATTAATTTTGAAAATTCTTTTGTGAACTTTATCGAACGATCTTATTTTAAAGGTGATTTTATTACAAAGATAATGCACCGTTTATATTGAAGGAGGTCCTTACAGAGGGAACTGGTTGAAGTGTCATCTGAGCATATTCTTCATCTGTTTCTGGATCTGCCTAGGAAATCAGTATAATGAACTTAGTGACAAGAAATAGCAATGGGAATGATGATAAAAGTGATTGGCTTACTCATGGTGTTCCAAAAGTTTAAGCAAAGAAGAAAACAATATTTATAATTTTTTTTAGAATGATGTGATATAGTAAACTTTAATGTTTTATGTTTTTTATCTTTTATTATGCTTGTGACTTATGCTTAGGTTATTTTAACTTGAGAATCAACGATGCTCTATTAGAGTTATGGTTAGATGTCTTTATTTTCTTATTTGAATTGTGGTTAGATGTCATTTTATTTAATATTTATATTTTTAAATTTATTAATAATATAATTATGACGTCGCAGTTTAATTCCGGTTCGATTCCTGTTGAAGCAGTGACCCATTCACCCGATCTCTTTTCTAGTTTGCTCAACAGTTTGGTTTTCAGAACATTGAGAATTCGATTCAGAAATGATTGGAAATAAAAGGAATTTTATGTAATTGTTTTTTTTTCGAACTCAGTGCATTTTCTTTTTCTTTTGTATCTTAATTTTCCACTCTTGGCACCAATTTTTAAAGTAGATGAAATGGATTGGAAGGAAGAGATTTGGGTTGAAAAATGTGGAAGGTTAGAAAATTTTCTTTTAGAATTTTAATGAAACTAGACTTGTTCTTGGAATGATTTTGCATGTTCCCTTTTGTATGAAATTATTACATTTTTATGGATCAATATTGTATACGAGTTACCAATTGCCTCTAAAATATATTGAATAAGAGTATGTTACACAACATGGATTTAATTTACCAATAACCCTTACAAGAACAATTACCATCTTTGAAATGGTGAAACCTATTCCTGTCTCTCACTATGATCTCTCTATTATAAATTTCAGATATCATTCTAGCCACGACATGACAATCCCAACAAATACGGAGGTTCTTTACAATCCTAATAGGCACGCCTTCCTTCAAACAGATCAATCCAAAAGCAATGGCAGCTTTCTCACTATGTTTACACAAAGCATTCTCTTTCTCTTCTTCCTCAATGTCAAAAAGTACAGGACTAGTGTTAGCTACATAACCGGATAATCTCAACCTCCTAGACATTTCGTCCAACTTTGCATCAATTTCACCATACCGAGGATGGGACTCATCCCCCGCAAAGAACTCGTGAACTACACCATCCACCTCTATAACGCTACAACCAGGAAGCTTTTTGATACCTTTGGCTTTCATTGTTTGCCTCACATTACTAACTCCATCCCAGTCCCTGGAATCAGCATAGATATTCGACAAGAGCACATAGGCCCCGTGGTTCTTGGATTCCAGTTCGACTATTTTTCTTGATGCAACTTCACCCAGCTCCATATTTTTGTAGATTTTACAAGCATTAAGCAAAGCTCCCCAAGCACCAGCATGAGGCTTCACTGGCATTTTATTTATGAAGTCTAAGGCTTCATTTAAGCGGCCAACTCGGCTATATAAGTCAACCACACAACCGTAATGCTCAGGCAGAGGCTCCAATCCGAATTCCTTCCTCATCGAATCAAAATGCTTACATCCTTCCTCGACTAATCCAGCAACAATACAGCCCCTTAAAATCGAGACAAATGTGACTCCATTGGGCTGCACCCGTTCTTGTTTCATAAGGAAAAACAGCTCGAGACATTCGTGACCAAATCCGTTCATTGCAAGCCCCCCCATGGCACTACTCCATGTGTACACATTCTTCTCTTTCATTCCCCAAAACAGTTCCATTGCCTTGTTCAAGCTCCCACATTTCGCGTACATGTCAATGAGCGCAGTCCCCAGTGTGACGGTCATCGGGATCTTCTTCCTCCCTATGTATGCGTGAGCCCATCTCCCTTGATCCAGAGCACCTAAGTGAGAGCACGCAGACAAAACTGAAACCAGTGACACCTCATTAATCTTCACGCCCTCCATTTGCATTAAGTGAAACAAATTTAGTGCCTCCCTCGATTGCCCGCACTGCGCATACCCCGAAATCATGGCATTCCACGCAATGGGGTCCTTCTGAGGCATATTATCAAACAGAACCCGCGCAAAACCGACATCACCTGATTTAGCACAGGCAGTCACCATTGCAGTCTGAGTCACCAAATCTGGCTCAGAAATTCCATCGAACACCTTATGCGAACAACCCAACAAACCAAATTCAGCATACATGTAAACCAACCCACTTTGAACGTGAGGGTCGGCTTCAAACCCATGTTTCAAAAGCGCTGCATGGACGGCCGGACCCGGACCCGGACCCGTTTCATTTGCCGATAACTGAGCACAAGTGCGAACCAAGAAAGTGAATGTGTAGTTGTCAGGGCGAGGAGGAATGTGATTGGATCGTAGGATCTTGGTGAAGAAATGGAAGCTTTTTTTAGGGTTTGAGCTTTTGGAGTGAGCTCTGATCATGGAGTTGAAGGCGAAGGTGGTGGGGTTGTCGAATTGGTCTAGGATTTGAGTGGAGTAATTTAGATGGATTGGGTGTCGCAGGGCAATGGAGGCGACGAATTGGCCATGGAGAAGAGGGTCGTTAAGAAGACCGTTAATGAGCAGTTGGGCGTGGATTTGATTGATCTCTCTGAGGTTGGAGCATGATTCTACGAGAGAAATTGTTGGGTGTTTTGCAATGCATCGTAAAGAGCTCATCACTACAACTTGGACCATTAAGTTTTTTGGTTATCTCAACTAATTAAGGAGTTGAGGCTCCGTCTATGAGTGCAAAATATATTCGAAAATTTTAAAAATAAAATCAATTTAATTCTTATGAGTTGGATTCATTCAGTAATTAGTTTGGTCCTCAATCTTAAAATACGCAAGTCAATAATATTAGTTTAACTCTTGGATTAGTCTAAAATTAATCTGAGAATTGAATCGTATAAATCCAATTAATGTATACGCATATATATATATATATATTTTATATATATATATAGTTATTGTGAGATTCATACAAAAAAATAATTTTTTTTATAATTTTATAAATTATAAAAAAAGAGTCATTAGATTAGATAATTATTATTAATTGTTATTAATTTATTATATGTGATTTATTTTTATTATTTCTTTTGTTAGATATTTATCATTTCTTTCTCTAAATAGTTTATAAAATAATTATTTAAGTTTTTATTTCATATTTTTATTATATTGTATGAGTGTTAGTTTTTATTTATTATTTATTTAAAACTTTTAAAACTTATACATAGTAATTTTTTTAATACGAGCAAAGTAATTTTTAAAATTCAAGGGACATTAGTTCCAAATCGAAACAACCCAATTTTTATTGGTTTGGTTTGATTTGATTTGATTCTACAACATGATTAAATTAGTTCTGGATTCAAAAAATTAAAACCAATAAAAATTAATTCGATCTTAAATTTAGTATAAACCAAACTAAACGAACTCATGTGCACCCTTAACTCCCACGTGGTGAGTAATTATTTAGGCCCCGTTTGAATTTTTTTTTTTTTTTGTATTTTTACATAGTGATTAAAATCTATTACTTTTTTAATATTGTCTCGATGAGTGCAATAAGAAAAATAATTTTTTAAAATCAAAAGATTAAAAGAACTTTATTAAAAACCAAAATGAATGATATAAAATCTGACTTTTGAATTATTTTGGCTTATTTTTTTATTTGATTTTTTAATATTTTGATTTTTTTTTGACTTTTTTGACTCAGAAAAATTGTAAAAGTATTGAATGTGGAGGGATTCAACTTGGACTGAGCCGTTTGGGGCCCAATGGGTCCTAAATCAGGAAAGCTAGAACTGAAATGACATATCAATCAAGGCCAAACAAATATGGTTAGTCGAAGTACGAGTCTAGTAAAGAAGGATTGACTAAATTAGTATGCCATCAATTACGTAGCTGAACCCTAGACATTAATAAGGGTAGGTTGGCTAAGCAGAAAGCATTAATAATAATTAGACCAGACAGTACATTTACCATATAGTAATAAGTTCAGGTCATATGGGCCTAACTTACCCGTTTGCAGGCTGAAGCCTGTGATGGAATCAGCCAATCATGAATCTTAAAGAAGTATATCATCTAGCTCTTATAAAAATGAGATAAAACCCAAAGAATAAGGTATGAAACATTTTGATAATGACAAACTCTGTCTATTTTATTTTTCTTTACATATTCTCTTTTAAGCTGAATTGCAACTTAATTATCGGAGTGACTTCCGGCAGTTGTCGCCGGCCAGTTCATATTTTTTACCATATGTAGGTCATTAAATCATTCAAAGGTTTGATTGGGCTGCATCCGACTCACAACTTCAAAAACCCTTACGGTTTGACCTCCATACATGTATAATAATTTGAACAAACGATAAAAAAATTATTAAAAATCAAAATAAATAAAATAAAACAAACTATTATTGCAAATGAGACCTTGGTATTGCTTGAAATTGATAACTTATAAATTGTAGTTTATAGCAAAAATTGTGAATTTTTTTTTTTGTAAAGATTGTAACTTGTAACTAAAATATAAAAAAAAGTAATTATAAGTTATAGCATAAATTATAAGTATTTAGAAAAATTTGTAATTTATAGTTAAAATTAGTAGTAAAAAACTAAATTCTATTAACAATAATTTTGCCAAACATCCTTCTTAATGGTTTAAAATGAAATTCAATTGACACTCTAATTTTATAATTATTGATATGTTTTATAGATTCTATTATTGTTTTACACATGTAATTATGTAAAGGTGTAATAATTAGTAATTAGTGTGTAATATTATTTAGAAAGTACTAAATAATTGTTAATCAAGAACTTAAACTTCATTTCGTAGGTACATCGAAAAATAATTTATATAAAAAAGTTAGTTAATTAATTAGACGAATGTACTATAACTATCAAAATTTAACTTAAAATAAT
>JAOTRH010161583.1:0-12819 GCA_034768845.1 Heliamphora exappendiculata
ATCAGTGATTTTCGTTAAAAAATTGAATGGTTAGGTCTTTTTGATGTTAAAATTAAACTCGATGGGAAGATTTGTGCAATTTTTGAAACTACAGGAGATGATTTTGTTTTTGTCAGAAACTTCGGGAGTGGTTAGTGAAATTTACCCTTTTATGTATTTTAATTTTGATTAACATATATTTTCATTATTATTTATAGTTGAAATTAAGAATGCGACTAATAAAATTATTTTTAATACATTGTAACTATAAAATAGTTAAGGAAATTGATTAGTACTTGATGGGGCTCAGCCCAAAAGCAGAAACTTGGCCTATGACCCAATGGCCCAAAATTGGGTAGTTGGGGCGCCCACCTCATAATATAAGATCAGGTCAGTTCGACATGCTAACTTTAGCAGGTGTGTGTTAGAGGTCCTGGACAAGGCAAAAGATGCATTAAATGTAATAGAACAACTGAGCTCAAAACGTTGATAACGACACTACCTTCTTACGTTTCTGCATCGAATGACAACTAATACGATACAAAGCAGCTAAGCAGTGCACTGACATTATAGAAGGCACCACATACAATCTCCAAAAGGGAAAATGGGCGTTTTCTTCCAGGAGAATCCCCTAACAATGCTATTATAAATGCGGAACTGAATTACAAGGTATATAGACAAATTCTCTCTTACCAAAACTCTTGCCAAAATTTTTTTAAAAACCTCGAATACGTTTCTCGCAGTCTATTGATTTAAGCATCGAAGGGGCTTTTGGGCCAAGCCCGCTGGCTAGTCTCACCCCTATTTATCTGTGCAAGAGCGATCAAGTCGTTGAGCCGGAGAACTCGTGCCTAGTTTTTTCTTTTCTCTTTACAACTGAACTCATATTTGCAAAATCACCCCCACACAGTACTTAAAATTAATTTTATGATAAAATTATATTTAAAATGTCTTTAGACACGAATAATCACTAATCACCTACATGACACCTCAGGAATAGCTTATAATTTTTCTTACCATAGTTAATCGCGAATGTTCCAATAAATCTCATATCTTATACCAATGTTATCCTTAATTCACCATTCACTCCAGCAAATTCAAGCTTCCAAAATAACAAAAATGTTACTATTTTGAAAACCATTATTATCAACGAAATCATCAAAAATTTGTTCCATTCCAAAAAATTCCTATTTTGAGAACCACCGTTATCAACCGAAATTCTTAAAAGTTGGACCAATTCCAAAATTTCCTACAAAAGCAATTTTGAATCCTCAGCGATTTGGGTTGGAGAGTCTTCGACAACGGCTAATTAACGAGTCTAGTATGGTAGAAAATAATGGTGTGCAGCTCTTTTGAGACCTTTTGCTATGATTTCTATTGCTGAAAATATAAAAACTCTAGAGTCTAACCCGCGATCCTAAAATATTAGAGAAATGAGACATTTCTGTATTATACATTGTCAAAATTCTGAGCCAATATTCCGTAGTTTTTGAATCTTGAATTGAATGGTATTTGTCGAACGCCAACAAATGTACACAATATCATCACCATGCTGGTTCTTTATTTGTCTCATTTTTGAACAAAATGTCTCATTACCATTGAAAAGGATGTCCCATTTTATAATTTTCTACATCGAGAAATTTCTTTATTATTGCAAAAAAATAAATTTTTTTTTATAATTGGACCCTCACTTCAGTGCAAAAAGCGATAAGTTTAATTTGACATATATTAAATGTCTCATTTGCTTAAAAAATATTGCATTTTACAATAAATGAGATATTGTAAAATGTATTATTTTTTTAACAAAACATTATCTCATCTTTCTGATAATAATATTGTTTTATTTCTTGAAAAAAGTGTCTTATTTTTGCAATTAACGCATATTCAACTAAATGCACTTTTTAATATTTATCGTCTTATTTGTGTAGTCAATAGAATGTTTCTTTTATGCATAAAATGTCTTATTTTATATAAAATGATTCATTGTATATTACCAATTGTTTAACAAAATATTATCTCATTTCTTATAAAAAGATATCTCATTTTTCACCATCAACGCATGTAACCAATGGAATATCCTATTTATTAAAAAATATCTCATTTTACAGGGAATGAGACATTATAATTGTTGGTTTTGATTAGAATTCTAAAATAACAACAATTTGTCTATTTTGAAAAATTGGGAGAGAAACAAATGCAGTAAATAAATTACAGTAATCTAATAAAACAGAATTAAAATAATCTGTTTTCATATACTGGATAATCTAGCAATATAAAATATAGAGCAGAACATAAATATAAAATATATTTTTTCCCCAGCAAATGCAAATAATAAACTGATTTAGAACAAAAAAAAACTAAAAACGTAATTAAACGAAGTAAAACAAGTACTGTAATGTATAACAAACACTGGTTTTAAAATCTGTAAAGTTTAGTTAAACAGAATACTATTTAATTTAAGAAACCGAAAACAGTAGCAAATCTGTGAAAGAAAAACAGAACCGAGAAAAGTTAAGGAAATTAAGTTTACAGAACACTGAAAGAACATAACGTTCGAATTGCGTCCAGCGTTGAACGATGTGTCCTTAAAACAGATTGTGTCCTCGCATCGGTGCTTGCAATGTAGTGAACGTCTGCCTCCAAGGTAAAACAATTCCCGTGTATAGAAGAAACACGGCAATCTGTACACACAACGAACGTTGCAGTGCATGAACTTTCTCGAAAAAATGCAAACAATGTGAAGCAATAGAGCAACAGAACTTCGACAATGGTAGGAAGAATTGTTTGGAAATTGGATGATTAAACCGGATGCTGGAACAGCCTATTTATAGGCATTTGAAGGTGACGGTTCGGTTTAAACCGAACCTACACGACACCGATTCGGCCGGCCTGGCCCAACAGACGCGAACCAAAACCTGACTCCAACTGTCCAACGGTCCCGAACCCGTCCAACGGTTCGAAAATAATGGTAACGGTAATTAATTTAAAATTTAAAATTTTAATTAAATAAATTTTCTACAAAAAGATATGGGTCAACCCACAACCCACAACCCAATCGGCCCTTAAGCTCAACTTATCTTATATAAGCCACTCACCCATGTTTCTCTCAACTAATGTGAGGTTGGAAACTCATTTATACTTACTTGGACACTCACTATTTTCTCTCCCAACCAATGTGAGATTAAGTTTAGTTACTATTATTTTTTCAACTTTAATGACACACTTTTAGAGTTAATTTCTTTTTCACCCATTAATGGTTTTGAATGACACAAAATCTATGATTATTATACTCATAGAGATAAACAAATTAGAATTTAGAATTATCAAAAAAATTAATCCAATCAAAAGATATTTAGTTACAAAATTAGCTAAAAAACATGTTCTAACTTTATTCAAAACTCATTTTTTAACAATAAAATATCTCATTTTTCTAGCAAATTATTGACTTATTTCTTTTAGAAAATATTATCTCATTTCTTAAAAAAATATCTCATTTTTCGCAATTAACGCATGTTAAACTAAATACATTTTCAAAAATTCATCCTTTTTAAATTATTTACTTTTATAAATCGTAAATGGTGATAAATCACGTACACATAAAATATTACTACTCAATGGAGAAATAAGATCAGAGATGATGTTCACGTCGATTGTGGATTAGTTAGAATCAAAGTTTCTGAAATCAGTTCAATATAAAAGATTGCCAATACCGATTTGATAGTTGTCTTATGAGTGACCAATTTTTGTTATTGTGAAAAAAACACGAACAACTAACAGCCAGACAAAAATGCTTAAAGAAAACCACAGAAAAACTTTAACAGCAAGCTAACCAAGCTCCTCAGCTGCTGCTTCTGCATTAACAAGATATTTCAGCTCCAAAGGACATCTAGCCATCCACAATTGAGTTCCTTTCCATGACAGTGCCAAACAAGATAAGGCATTCACTACTTCATTGATCTCCCTCATGGTATGATGGCATAGAAACCTTGCGAAGCTCTTAGAGATATTTTTGGTGTCTTCCACCAACGCCGCGATATGTGAGAATTCTTCTTCAACTGTGTTTAAGAGCATTAATCACTGTTAGGGAGTCACCCTCTAAAATTATGGTCTCCAAACCCAGATTTCTTGCAATTTCGAGAGCCCTCAAAGCCCCCATAGCTTCGGCATGGTCACTATCCGCTATCTTGTCCAGTTGCTCCATGCAAGAGACGATGATATTTCCCTATGATATTTCCCTTCCAAAAGGTCTTGACTCGTTCCTCATTTGAGGATCCTTCCCCTTGCCTATCAGCTCCTAAAACTACAAAGTACCCCAAACCGGACCGTGTATCTTCCATTCTTGGTAAAGCACCTTATTAATCTGTCTTGCGCACCCCATGCACTATATAATGGGAATCCTTGCAATCATATTTTTCAAAGGGCAAAAAAATTGGCATAGATCTTAGTTACACCTACTTTCATTAGCCATGAGAAGGTCGGATACTCTCATTTCCTATCCGTTTTGGTTTTCTTTTGAAAGATGTTGGAAAAGGTACCCAATTATCCTTCCATACACGATATGGGTTCCATCCCCCACTCGCCATCTCAATCCACCCATTAGCACTTTCCTTCCTTCTATGATACTCCTTTATGTGAATGAAGGATTATTATCAATTGGGACCTCTAAGAAAGATGTGTATGGGAAATATTTTGCTTTGAAAACCCTGCTAGCAAGTTTAGTTGGGCTTGTTAACATTCTCCATCCTTGTTTTGCCTTAAGTGTCAAGTTAAACGCCTGGAAGTTTCAGAAGCCTACTCCTCTATTTGTTTTGCTAGTACACAAATCATCCCACCTCTTCCGATGAATTTTCCTAGAATTTTTAGATCTCCCACCAAAAATTTGCAACCATCGCTGACATCTAATTGCATATGGAAGTCGATAGCTAAAAAATGGATATGGCATATTTTGGGATAGCTTGAGCTACTGCCTTTGATAAGTACTTCTCTACCCACCCGCGATATACGTGCTTTTCCCTCCATTCTTGGGTTGCTTTTCAAATTCTTTCTTTAATGTTATTGAAAATCTCATTTTTAGATCAGCCCACCACAGTTGGCATCCCAAGGTATTTCCCATGCTCATCCACCATCGAGTCCCAAGATATTCTACATTGGATCGATATACACATGGCTGTCGTGTTCTTGCTGAAGGAGATTGCGGATTTTTCAAAATTCACCTATGGTCCCAACACTTCTTCATACTCTAATAAAATCCCCTTTATTGTTGTTGCTTCTTCTCTATTAACTTTGCAGAATAGAATGTTGTCATTTGCAAAGAAAATGTGGGCAATGCTTGGGAGTGACCTTGATGCCATGGATACCATATTCCGTTTTGGCTTTGTGCAATAGAGCCAAGAAACCTTTTGCACAGATCAAGAACAAATATGGCAAGAGGGGGTCACCTTGCCGAACTCCCAGAGAGGGGATTCCCATTGATCAAGGTTCTATACTGGACTGTTGTGACACATTTAATTACTCGGTTAGTCCGCTCCTTTTGAAAGCCTATCATCTTCATCATTGCCTCCAAAAAAGACCACTCTAATCTATCGTATGCCTTGCTCATATCCAATTTCAAAGCCATAGAGCCCTCTTTCCCATATCATTTTTTCTTTAGATGGTGGGAAGACTTCAAATGCTATCAAAATATTGTCCGTTACGAGCCTCCCCGGAACAAAAGCACCTTGAGATTCAGCTATCTCTTTTGTCAGCACTGATTTTAGCCTATTTGCTATTACCTTGGAGATAATCTTGTAAAGAACATTGCACAATGATATGGGCTTGAAGTCGGATGCCTTCTTAGGATTGCTTACTTTGGGTATGAGTACCACCAATTTCTCATTGGTGGGTTCTGGTTGACCATATCCATTTAAAGAATCTAAAGCCACCTTTGATACATCGTCCCCCACTATGTGCCAAAACTTCTTATAGAACAACGCTTTTGTAGGATACATTTGTCCTAAAGCTTCATTGATTTCTCTGGCTTCAAACTTTCTCATCAAATTCTCATTCATATTCTTTGTTACATTCCTTTGGACAATACTAACCCAGTAATCATTCAGCTGAGGATTTGAAGACTTAAAAAGGGTTTTGAAATGGGTAACAAATAGATTCTCAATCGCATTCTCCGAGGACAACCAATTCCCCAAGCTATCTTCTATCCCGGTTATCGCATTTTTTCTCTTACTATAGGAGGCTTTGGTGCGGAAATAGACTGTATTTTTATCGCCCAAAATCATCCAATTCATTCTTCCCCTTTGTTTCCACATTATCTCCTCCCTTTGTTGCAATTCTTCTAGCTAGCTTATAGTTTAATTTTTTCTCTCTTTCCAGGCTTGCTATAGACGGTACACGAGCTTTCAACCACCCTAACTCTGCTGAAATTCTACTGATGTTTCTCTATACATGCCCAGATGAAGTTCCATTCCGATATGTCAAAGCTTCACTTGTTTTCTCTCTAATTCCTGGCAGGTCTATATTAGGAGTAGGTCTCTTCCACACTTCTATTACAGCTTCACAATCTGAATTACGAATCCACGTGTTCAAACTTGTATATTTTGAAATTACGTTGCCCTATGAGCATTTTCTTGTTACCGTTGCAGTACACAATAACAGGGCAATGGTCTGAGGTTGTGCTTGCTAATAATCTCGCTGAGGCATGAGGGAACAATGTAACCAATCCGAGCTCACCAATGCTATGTCCATCTTTTCTCTAACCATCTCCATTCCTTGTCAACCATTGCACCGTGTGAATGGGACCTCCGGTGGGCTAAAATCCACCAAATTGTTGTCATCTATAGCCTTTCTAAATGCTTGCATTTGTCAACCTTCCTTTTTCCCAAATCCAAAATGCTTGTGCTAGTCTAGAAATCCACCAAATTGTTGTCATCTATAGCCTTTCTAGAAATTTAGTTAAAATCCCCAGAACAATGCCAAGGAAAGCTTATGAGTCCAACTAGCCTCTTAGCAGGATCCACGACTCTTTGGGCCTTAACATGTGCAGATCTCCATAGAAGCCCGTGGACCTCTTCCACACTCCATTGTCATCCATCTTAATTACGACATCTATATGTCTCTTTGAGAAACTTCTGATAGATACATCATACACACTCCATAGCAATCCCAAACCTCCTAAACCCTCATTTTCCTCCCAAAATGCATTCGGCATCCCCAGTTTGACTCGAGTGAGTTCCTGTTTTTGCTTCAGTAATTTGGTTTCTATAAAAAATCAGCTTGGGATCTTATGTCTTCATCGTTGATTGAAGACCGCAAACTATGCGTGGGTACTCAAGCCCCTAGAAATAAATAAAATAAAAATTTAGCAAATATTTTATAAATTTCTGAAAATAAATAAATAAATAAATTATAACTAGTTATCACCCTTTTAATAATTACTCATAGCAACAAAATGCGGGGGAGGGCCAGGTACCGGACAAGGCAGGGGTTTCAAGGCATGGGCCACAGCATGGCTGGCAAAGGTAGGTGTGTACAAGGCAGGGGTGTTCTAGCTAGCCTATAAATTTTTTTTAAAAATTCATATTTAGCCTCTTATAAAAAAAAAATAATAAAACATGACTCGTGAAGACAGCTCTAACAGTTTAATATCATGAATCAGTCGTAAACTTAAAAATTATGTATTCGACTCTTATCAAAAAACACACTGACTTAATCGATACCTATAATTTGCAGATGATTGCAGATGTTCAAAAATTTACGTTTTAGGAAGATCCAAAAAACTTTTGCCTTGAGGTGATTTTTTTATCATAAAAAAATAATAATAAAAATAAAAAATAAAACACGAATTAATACAACAAAAATTGTTAATACAAGATATTCATGAAGTAATAGTGGTTGCTACCCCATATTTTTCACAACAAAATCTCTTTCCAAGATTTGTAGCAGTCCATAAGATCCTAATTTGAGCTTGCTTACCGCAATATCAGGTATATGCCATCACTTTGAAACTTACTGTTCTATTTATACTTCTCATTATCTCTGTTTTTTTTTTTTTAAGCTTTGTTTGTTGCACTGTTCTTGCTACAAGAACAAAATTATAAATGCTACATATAAATACAAGTGATGCTTTACTTGGTAGGAAGCTTCCCCAAAAGGCCTCACCTTGGTTCTGTAATTTCTTTTTATTATAGAAATGCCCTAATAATGGTTAATGTCCTTAACTTTTTAGACGGATCTTAAGAGATTAGACCTTATTAAGTTCAATACGAGACATCGCAATTGACAAAATCAGAACTTCTAGAACCCACATTGACGAGAGAACCATACTTTAAGAATCATACATATATTTTATCCTTACTCATATTTGTATTTTATACATGCTCTCAAAGCACCAAAACCTAACTACTCCGGTTGGTTCCGGCGCGTTCCTCATCCTATTTACTTTTTGTGGGCCCACTACATCTCCGGCCCACTCTCTCTAGAACCAACCCATGCTCCTCTGCAACCATTTACCCCAAACCCGAACCTTCTAGAAACAACAAACCAACCGCTACTGCTTCTCTCCTCTCTCTCTCTCTCTCTCTCTCTCTCTCTCTAAGCTTTCTCTCTCTTTCTGCTTCTATGGTGACGGTGAGGTCTCGTCTGTTCCGTTCTGGCGACCAATCTCTGACCTGAACGGCGTTGTGCGGACTAATCGTTAGAAAAATATTCCAACTCTTCTTTCGAAAAAGCTTTTAGCTTTTCAGGTGCAAAGATTCTCCTTGATCTGTTTTGTTAGAAAGACTTGCATGTGATTTTCGTGTTTGGTTGCTGAGAGAGAGGAAATCCAAACGACTGAATGCAGATCATAAATTGTGGCGGTTTCCAGAACGCTGGAACTCCATCTAAACTACGCCGACTTCTCGGAGTTTATGGTAGATGATGAGTAGTAAATGAAGGAAAATTTTACCATTCATGATTTGCATTTGGTAAATGTTCTCTTTCCATTCTTGCATTTCTCCGCAACAAAACTATGCATCTCAAGACAATTTTTTTTTTCTTGGTTCAGTTTTGTCGGAGCTAATTTGAGGAGTTGTTGTTCTCAATTTGTTTAATTTGAGAGTGAACGTTCTCCTCTCTTTTAGATTTTAGGTTTTGGAAACTGAAAGGAACGAGTTATGGCGCCGTTGCCGGTAGAACAGACCGGCGAGTCGGCAGCCGGAGACTCACAGAGATCTTTACCGACGCCATTTTTGACTAAAACATACCAGCTCGTGGACGATCCGTCCGTAGACGACATGATTTCGTGGAAGGAAGACGGAACAACCTTCATCGTTTGGCGACCTGCCGAATTCGCTAGAGATTTACTTCCCAAATACTTCAAACACAACAACTTCTCAAGCTTTGTTCGACAGCTAAACACTTACGTAAGAAGCTTAAAAAATACACGCTTGTCTTTCTTAATTTTGTCAAATTTCTTTTAATCCTCCTCTTCTTCCTCCTCCCCGGCGGAACCTGTAGGGATTCCGAAAAGTTGTGCCTGATCGATGGGAATTTGCAAACGAGTGCTTTAGGAGAGGCGAAAATTGTCTTCTCCGAGACATGCGCCGTCGGAAAATCTCGCCGGTGGTCGCTTCGGCTATGGCTACAGCAGCTGCAGTTGCACAATCGGTAACGGTGGCGGTGCCTGCCCGAGTGGTGTCTCCGGCGAGTTCCGGCGACGATCAAGTTCTCTCGTCGAACTCATCCCCGGCTGCCACGGCACCTGCTTTGGGTACAAGATGCACCACCGCGCCGGAGCTCATAGAAGAGAACGAACGGTTAAGAAAAGAGAACACTCTGATGTGTCAAGAGCTCAACCGCTTGCGTAGTTTGTGCGACAACATTCTCGCTCTAACGACGAACTACGCCTCCGGTCAACACGACACCGGCGGATTCCCGGAGGGAAGAGCTCTGGATCTGATGCCGGGGAGACAGATACTGTCGGAAGCCGACGTCGCCGGCGGCCAAGAGCAGAAGGATTTGATCAGCCCGCGGTTGTTTGGTGTGTCGATCGGATTGAAGCGCCTGAGGCGGAACGACGTCGAAGAGACGGAGCACCAGGGCCAGAATAACGTACAACAGCACGCATCGGATGTTAAATTAGAGCCATTAGATGGAGGGTTCTGATCATCACCCAGAGCCACGCGGGAAGAGATTTTATGGTTTAAGGGTCGTGTCGAAAGTGCCACCAAGTTGTGGGACCCACTCTCCAAATCATGTTTCTTCTGGAGACTGGAGCGGGGAGGGTTTCGCTGCAGCTTGGGCTCGAATTTTCTGAATCCGAAACCGGTGGAATCCTGCAGGGAAATAGTTGACCCAGCTGGCAATCAGAAATTGGAATGGTCAAAGACCAATGAACGTGTTCCGGGATATCGTACAACTGGTGAAACTTATATTTAAGTAATTTTATTTCACTGGAACAATTATCGTCATTTAGCCAATGTTTAGATTAATTTTTTTTTTTTAGGCTTTTAGATTTTTTTGATTCTTTTTCTTTAAATATATATATATAAAATTTTAAAAAATCACATTTAGCCAAATAAATGGCTCTTTTAAAGTTTAACTTTTAAGTTAAGCTACGTCAGGCTTAGTTGTGCATAAAATTATAAAATGTGAGAAACACTTGTGAAATGTTCGAGGAAAAGGAAATTTTTTTTGAATACTATTAGTATTGAAACCTATGAACCGTGTTTCAAAAAAAAAAAACCTATGAACCGCAGTTTAGCCGTCGCCCATATTGAATGGAATTAGTTTCCTCAAGTCAAACTTTGCCGAGAGTAATTATTGGATGATTTCAGAGCACTATAATATTGGTTTATTTGTTGGGTAATTATTTGTTGGGTAAGAGATATACAAAAATAACTTATTTAGTATACAAAAATAACCTATTACTAATATTTTTATTTATTAAAAATATTATATACACAATATCACATAATATTTTAAAAATACTTAATAATTTTTACTTCTGTATACTGCATTGGGCATCTGAAAAGTGAGGTTTATTTTATAATTTGAATTATTTATTTTATTACTTTTATTGTATAAATTAAATGGCTACTTGATAAGTATAATAAATTTTTAATATATATTCATACTATTATTTTCATAAAAAAATATGTAAATATATGAATATTTATAATTATATTTGACTGAGATATACCATATATTTATTCATATATTTATAAATATATGAATAAAATAGTTGTTGAGCTTTATATACATATAAATTTGTGTAAAATAACTTAATGCAATGGTGATACAAATTTATAATTTGTGAAGCAATGCATTATTACCCTCAAAAATTAGAAATATATCATTCATATTTGAAATAAAAAACTTGAAAAAATAATTTAATACGATGCTTTAAAGGTACCTATATATTATTTTTATATTATTACAACGTCAATTATGTTTTTTAATATAATTAATTATACACCAATTAACAAATACTATTGTTATAATAATAGTAATAATAAAAAAATTACTGGGTCGATTGACCCTACCAATTTTTATGTGCCGTCACCACTGTATTATACATATAAAAAAATACATTTGAATCTAAATGAGTACGCGAACATATTAATTTTATCGTACAAAAAAAATAAAAAATGAGTCACACATTCCAAATATAGGGTGCAGTCCACAATGCAAGTTATAGAGAATTGACCCCAGCGATTTTTGTGGTGTTAGCCCTGCATTATACATAAAAAGAAATTAAATTAATCAAATCTCAATAAATACACAAATATATTAAATTTATCTTACAAAAAATATATAATCGGTGAGTCACACATTCCAAATTTACGGTGCAATCCACAATGGAAGTTACCGAGAAGCTCAACCCAATTTGTATGGGCTAATTTTATAGTTTTTCTTTTTGTTTAATTGAAAACCAACATTTTATTATTTTGGACTATTTTTTTCTTTTTTGACAAAAGATCCACGACAGGTCAACACAAGCTCTTATTATTTCTCTCATTTTCAATTCATTCATGTTCACTTAGATTCCAGAAATGAAAATTAGACTAAGGTTTAACCCAAACACTTCTCTGGGCAAATTATTAATGCTTTTTAGAATATCACGGAAATGATAAAACGTGATACTTCTTACAAATAAAAATATTTAATGCATATTAAGTAAATCACAATTATTTCTTATTTACCTAATAAAAATAGACCCCACATTGTTTCACCTTAAAATGTTTTTTGCTACCTCATTAAATAAAAACACTATATAATCAATACCACATAATACTCAAATACTATTAAATAATTACCCCTCCTTCCAACTTTCTAGTGACTTTTGATTGTGTAGCCAATGTTCTTTCTTCGCGCTTGAATCTTGTTAACTAATAATAATCTCTCATTCATAACTTATTTACAACTATTACTAATTACATATAACTATTATTTTTAATTATATAAAAAATCATAATTGCCTAATTTGAACAAAAAATCAACTTTCTACCCAAACTACTAACTTAAAGAGCCAATTTACCAAACAACCTATTTTGAACCAAATTTAACTTTTTAACTAAAAATGCAAAAAAAAAAAAAAACACCTTTAAACTAATTGCCAGGTAGAGCTTAAGTCCTAGCTAACTGATTACCATAGATAATAATAGCCTAGTCAGTCGTGATATTACCAACTATTGATTACTATAAATAATACCTGCAAGTCAGTGATATTTGTTGGAAGAATTTTCAACGCCGACATAAAATACATGCTCGGTGATCTAAAAAATACATTTTTATTAAACTTTCAACAATTTACAGAATCTGAAATTACAGAGAATGAAATAACAGAAAAACATAAATGGAATTTGC
>JAOTRH010161594.1:0-12819 GCA_034768845.1 Heliamphora exappendiculata
ATCTTATTATTTAAACTTAAATTTTTAGCTTAACTTAAAAATTAAACTTACTTAGGTTTATTATTATAATAAATTCCATTAATTATAGACTCCACAATAAAATGATTAATTTCTACTTATTATTATTTGTTAAACATTATTGGAAAAAAAATCTCGAAAACTCGGGTCGTCTACCCCCCTTCAAAAGAATTTCGTCCATGAAATTCACACGACAAAAAGATACGGGTATGTCACTTGCATGGTATACTCACGTTCCCATGTTGATTCTTCAACTCCTCGATGTTGCCATAGAATGCGTACTAACGGAATCATCATGCCTCGCAGAACTTTTTCTCGACAGTCAAGGATTCTTACTGTCTTCTCCTCAAATGTCGCATCCTGATCCAAGCTAATCTCCTCCGAGCTCAAAATGTGTGTAGGGTCAGGCTCGTACTTTTGTAGCATTGATACATGAAAGACATTGTGAACACTTGCTAGCTGCGGGGGTAGGGCTAAACGATAAGCCACAGCTCCGATTTTCTGTAGAATCTCAAACGGTTCAATGAAATGGGGAGACAACTTCTCTTTCTTCCCAAATCGAATAATACCATGGCGTGGTTGAATCTTTAGAAAAACATGATCTCCAACTTCAAACTCTAACGGTTGATGCCCTTCGATAAGCATAACTCTTTTGCCTGCTTTGTGTTGTGAGAAGGCGCTGACGAATCAGCTTAACCTTCTCTGTCGTTTCCATCACAAGCTAGGGTCCTAGCAAACTTATCTCTCTTGCCTCGGTCTAATAGATAGGTGGCCGATAAGGTCGCCCGTATAAGGCCTTGTACGGTGCCATCCCAATACTAGCCTAATAACTATTGTTGTACGTAAACTCCACCAGTGGAAAGCGCTTCTCCCAACTTCCACGAAAGTCCATAACACAGGCTCTAAGCATATCCTCTAGTGTCTGAATAGTCCTCTCTGATTGTTCGTCTGACTGCAGGTGAAAAGCTATACTAAAACAAAGTTTTATCCCTAAAGCTATTTGTAGACCCTGCCAAAACTTGGATATAAAGCGCAGATCGCGGTCAGGTATACTGTGTTACAAATGGTATCAGAGCTGACTTTTCTCACCTCTGTGTGTGGGCCTCTACCGTCTCGCGTGACATGTGGGCGGGCTACTGAGTGGGCGGGTCGATAAGGACTGGCAGGCTACCAAAGCTGGCAGGCTATTGGAGCTAGCAGGCTACTCCACGGGGATGTGTAGCCCTAAGGGGGTTAGATTGTGATATCTTGGTATCCCACATCAGAAAGGGAGTGAGAGTTCCTGGGCTATAAAAGAAAAAATCTTGGACTTTTACATTCAATGAGGCCTTCTCCCAGGTGGTAGAAACCCTAGCAAAACTCCGCAGTTAAGCGTGCTTGGACAGGAGCAATGCAAGGATGGGGACCCCCTGAGAAGAACAAAATCGTGAGGGCTTTTATCCAAAGCGGACAATATCGTTACCATATGAAGGGTCGGGGTGTTACACCATCATTCGAGTATTGATATACTATTACACCACATTCAAATATCTACATTAAATACTCAAATAATCCCTTTCACAACACATGGGATTTATCCACCTAGTGATTTCTAAGATCTCCATCCCACTTAGGTTTCGATTTTTGATATAGCATTCATATGATTCCTAACAATAGGTACATTTAACCATACTCTTAATCATCACATAACTCAATTTTTGATTTTCAAACCAGATACATTCAACCGAAGCTAGGGTTATTGGTTTTAAGGGAAAATCATTTGTTCTTTTCATAAAAGAAAATCATCCAATTGCATATCAACCACGGATGTTCAAGGATAGTCAAAAATCCTATCTCGTGAGACAAAAATTGAAACTTTAACACCCTCCAAAAGCCCTAGCTCGTCGAAAAGAAAAACCATTTAGTTGAAACGTCGCCCTTGTTGAGTAGAACGATAACTTTCCCTTGAGCCGAGATCGATTCTCACTTCTTGATCCTTAAAACTTAGAGAGAAGGGAGAGAAAGATGAGAAGCTTGCTATGGAAGCTTCACACAATAGTTAGGGCCAAGCTTGGCTCACACACTAGTATCCTCAATAGACCGCTCGATTAGTCTATCAAACGGTCTATCCCAGAAACTATACAAAATTTTAAGAAACTCCCGGATCAACTTAAGATTCATAGTATACGAAACTTTGCACACACAGGCGAGATAACAAAGTCTACAAAATGCTACTGGCCCTCGGGCCATTCATCTTCAACACGCAAATGAGCTCGAAACGAACTTTTTAAGGGTAATCTTTTATATAAACTTCTAATTACATAACAAATAAAGGGCACTGAGCCTCACAACTTAGATATAGTAAACTTTCATTGAAATAACTACAAATTTGCAAGTAGCTAATTTAGAATGTTCTCGACAACTTTCATGAAGAAAACATTTTTTAGTTTTGCCTCTAAAGCGGTGTTTTTGATGAAATAAGATTGTGAGACAGAATTTGACATGTTCTAAGAATAGAGGGCAGATTTTGCCACAAAACTTTAAAATTCCAAACAGTGCCTTCACCCCTAACTAAACATTTTTATAATTTGTTTAGAGGTGGACATAGATGCTAGAAAGCTCTAAGACTTGACATTACATAAAAAGCCTTTGTGGTTTGGGAGAAAATAATTTTTGACCACAAAGTGTCCAAATTTGACACATCTGGGTAGAAATAGCACAACATCTTCTACACTTAAGCTTTTTGAGTGATTCTAGTGGAGTTAGAAAGACAAGAAAAAAATATAATGTTTCTCATCAATTTCAGCAAAAATCAATTTTCTATAAGAAATGACACTATTTCAAGATTCACTGTCTAGAACTGTGTTTTTGTCATTTCCGGATAAGAATTTTAAAAATATGACAAACATGAAACAAAGTTCTAAAAAAAATCGTGCATGTAAGAGACATTAATATTAGACTATAGAAAATTTTAAAGATATTTGGGATGAGTTTAGACATGAAAATAAAATTGCACAAACTCTGTAATTATACTAAGATTTCATGGGACAGATTCCAAAAAGTCCACATATGAGGCTCTTTGGCTCATGATTTATCCATGCATGGCCCTATCTTTCGTATATATGATTTATATAAGAGTTATAGACCATTGTTAAGAACCACCATTTCATGGAATTGAAATGAAGCATGTCACGCCCCAAACTCCGGGTCATGTGGAATACCCACAAGCAACCAAACATAACACCCACCCTGAGAATACACTCTCAAATTAAATCATGCATGCATTATATATAATCGCCAAAAGGCTTATATTACGCAGTTCTAACACCGAAAAATATGTTACAGCATACAAGTTCAAAATGAGCCAAAAGGAAGACTGTCGCTCTTCCGCCCCTCTGGCACCTCCAGATCAACCTGCGTGACCGGTACCTGAAAAACATTTAAAATCCCACAACGTGAGCCAAATCTCAGCAGAAACTAGACAACACATGCAATATAAGCTAAACATGCTAGGAAAATGAGGTGCAATTTTAGACTCTCTTTCAAGTCTTAAAACAATTGAAAAACAGTTTTAGATCACGACTCACGAAAGCCAGCAGACGACTCGCACGAGTCCCAAGGAAAATAAGTATATGTATGCAACACATGAATGCATATCTAAACCAACTCTATCAAGCCCCAACAATAGCTCTACAACCAAAGATAACTCATGCAATCCATGCAATTCACCCAACGCACCACGTGCAACACATGCAAAACATGCTTCTTCAGGACCTTGTTTCCGTCCTTCAGATTCACATACACGCGTCTTTAGGATCACGTTTCCATCCTTCAGACTCACACACACCTGCATCGTTAGGACAATGTTTTCATCCTTCAGATACTCGCACACAAGTGCATCGTTAGGACCACATTTTTGTCCCTCCGATAATTACACACAAAATACATCGTTAGGACCATGTTTCCGTCCCTCCGCCTCACACACGCACACATGCATTGTTAACCAGGGTTAACATATCTCAAACCACGTTTTTGTCCATCGTTAAGCAAGGCTAACATTCACAGAACCACATGTTCATCTATCTCATTCCATACACCTATGCATAATCCAACCAGGATTTAAATGCATAAAACATACCACATGCACCACACGCATGCGCTCCACAGATCCAACACATACATTCCTAATAAAACTCTGAGTTTTAAAGCATAAACCATGTTACACATAATGATATCAAAGCCATGTAATCCATTTACATAATCCGTACATAAATAAAATAGAGTTATAAATGCACATAGCCATATATAACTTCACATCATGACGCCACCGGTAAACAACCCGACATCCACTCACATGGAAAACCAACTACCCAAAAACCAAGCCTAACCCGAAGGCCAACGCTAAACCCCTCAAACCATGAGGTCAGAAAACACCACCTTTCCTCCAAAGGTTCCACCATACCCAACCACGCTCCATACCCAACCACGACGCACACAACCGTGCCCCAATAACCCACGTCTAGCCATGCACATCACCCTCAAGAATAGCACCGAAACAAATAGCCAAAGCCAAAACACGACTCCCAAAGCCACCACACAACCAATCGAACTCCAAAAAGAATCCAACAATATTTCAGCCGACTAATCCCGTAATCAATCAACTGAATACTATTGGGATCCAATTGCAAACCAAGGACCCAGCCACCAAACAACAGAACAAACTCCTAAAGAATAAGAAATTTGATAAAAAGTTCCCTCAAGAATGAAAAATAGGCTTTTTCCGAACATTCGGCAAAAAACAAGTGAAAAACGGTTAAGAAATTCTGACATACCCTCACTATTTTGATCATAACTTTTTTTACAAAAATAATTTTATTTTGAGAGAGGTTTCATTGGAAAGAAGACATCCAGGGCTTCAATTTGGACATAAAAACAACCCAATTTCTAGTTCGAAGGATAGAGATACATCAATTTTAAAAACAAAATTTTAACCAACAAAAACATATCGCGGGCTAGACCGCTCGAGTAATTTGTCCAGCGGTTTGGCAACCCGAGAACACCCCAAGACCACCCTCTAGACCGCTTGAGCGGTCCCTCAAGTGGTCTAAAGCTAGAAACTGACCTGTTTGGAAAATTTTGAAGTTCCAACCATCTAACAACCCTCTAAACTCAAAATCGATGCAAGTAAACTTTCTTTCAACATCCACAGACATACACAAGCCCAATACTACCACCCAAACCTAGAAAGAAACCCTTAAACCTCGTTTCCATCCAAACAAAACAACATAAAACTCCCTTTTAAAACCAAACACAATTACATAAAATGATTTTTCATGTATTTTTAATAGGTAGAAACACACATAATTACACGTAGCACCCTTATATGACATTAGAGTCTAGGATCCTACCTCGTTGAATTAAAAACACGACGCCTCGAACCACGTGCAAAACCGTGCTTCACCGAAATAAAATTTTATCTGGATGAACGCGTAGCCCACCATGCCAAAAGCAACGATCCGTAGTTGGATCGTCGAAAATCGACCCTGGTCCCCCGAGAAGTTAGAGAGAAGGCAGAGAGAAAAATGAGAAAACTTAGCATGTAAGTTTTAAAAATATCTTTTGAAAATATCTAATACCAGATATTTATAGTCCTCTAAAATATTTTTTTTTTCTTGAATTTTTAAAATTTGCACTGCAATGCCCCACGGCCTACGGAACCAACTCCACAGGCATATCTAACCCCGATCATGCATCAAAACGTATAAAACATGCTATCACATAAACATGAAACGCGCGTCAAAAAATGCCAAAAAAGAAAACGGATCAGGGTCTCATAACTCTACCCCCCTTAAAGGAATTTCGTCCATGAAATTCAACTCAAGGTCAAAAAAAATAACCCCATCGATCACAATCGACACAGGTACATAAGATGGTTAGCCAAACCATTCCTAGGATATAGTCGAACAAGGTTAGGCATCCTAAAAAATGGCTAACTCTCTCGAAAACACATGATTTACAACTCTCCCGAACTTCACATCCTCACCAACTACTGCCTCAACATAGCACACCACCCACGGAATCTACCACCAACTCCAAACCCATGGCCACAGCCTTAAACACAGCCTCGCCCTCTCCTCACAGACATCGCGTCTATATAAAAAAGACAGAACATAAGATGCAGCACATAGCATAAACCACATAAGCATGCTAACACATAAGCGCATAGGTTCATGCTAAACAAAACCCCACATACCAAGGAGAACCGACAAGAATGGTGCATCAATCTGGATAACCTACTCAGACTCCTTGCTAGAAATCACGTCAGCTAAATGCGTTTCTAACTTGGCTCCCAAGTTTGTTAATCTAAACGCCCAAAGGCAGGACTAATCAATCCCAAGGTTTAACCCCCATGCTCACATATACAAAACATTCTCATACTTAACATGCTAACACGTTCATGCTATCAAAGCATCTAAACACATGCAATCAAGCACACGCAATCAACCTCACACGGTGATACACCATATTCCCATGGCTCTTAGGTATTCGAACCCAGAGTTCTGATACTAAGTTATCACGCCCCAAACTCCGGGCCACGTGAAACACCCGCAGGTAACCAAACATAACACCCAACCCGAGAATACACTCAAATTAAATCGTGCATGCATTGTATATAATCGCTAAAAGGCTTACATTACGCGATTCTAACACCGGAAAACATGTTACAACATATATGTTCAAAATGAGCAAAAAGGAATACTATCGCTCTTCTGCCCCTTTGGCACCTTTAGATCAACTTGCGTGACCGGTACTAGAAAAATATTTCAAATCCCATAACGTGAGCCAAAGCTCAGTAGAAACTAGATAACACATGCAATATTAGCTAAACATGCTAAGAAAATGAGGTGCAGTTTTAGACTCTCTTTCAAGCCTTAAAACAGTTTGATAACACGACTCACATGAGTCCCAAGAAAAATAGGTATATATATGCAGCACATGAATACATATCTTAACTAGCTCTTCCAAGCCCCAGCAATATCTCTACAACTAAAGATAACTCATGCAATCCATGCAATTCGCCTAACGCACCACGTGCAACACACGCAACACATGTTTCTTCAGGACCTCATTTTCGTCCTTCAGATACACACGTGTCTTTAGGACCATGTTTCTGTCCCTCCGATAATTGCACACAAAATACATCGTTAGGACCATGTTTCTGTCTCTCCAATTCTCACACACACACACATGCATTGTTAACCAGGGTTAACATATCTCGGACCACGTTTTCGTCCATCGTTAGCCAGGGCTAACATTCACAGAACCACATGTTCATCTATCCCATTCCATACACCTATGCATAACCTAACCATGATTTAAATGTATAAAATATACCACACGCACCACATGCATGCGCTCCATAGATCCAACACATACATGCCTAATAAAACTCTGAGTTTTAAAGCATAAACCACATTACACATAGTGTGAGACCCCGACCCATTTCTTTTTGGAATGATTCAAGTGTTTAAGGTATTAGAATTACCCTTTTGACCTTGGTGATGTTTTAGAGATATGTTTGGTTTGGTTCGGTTCGGGGCTATAAAACATGTTCTGTCATCGAAAACAATTTGAGAAAAATTCCAGTGAGGATTCAGTCGACTGAGGGGGTGAGTTCAGTCGACTGAGTGCGCTTTTTGGTGGTTTAGTCGACTGACCTGGAGGGTCCAATCGACTGACCTGTGTCGGTGGAAAGTTTTTGATTTTTCAGAAGCTTTTCAGTTGACTGCCTAGGCTTTTTTGGCATTTTTCTATAAATATCAGGCTTAGAGATATTTTGAAGGAGGTAACTTCTAAGCTAAGTTTCAATTTTCTATGCGTTCTCTCTAGATTTTGATGGGCTCGGGGCTCGATTTTCAGCCAACTGACAACGGATACTTGATGTTGGTGCCGGAGGCTTCGCATATATCCGATAGATTCTCATTCTGATAAGGTTCAATTTTTTAGGTTTTGAGTTTTGACTCTCTGAGGTAGGATTCTAGACCCTACTATTTTTAAAGGGTATTTCATGCAATTATACGTGTTTTCACCTGGAAGAAAATACATTAAATGTCATATTTATGTTTAAACCTTGTTTTCAGGTAAAAAGCATATTTTTTTGCTTTTCTTGGTTTATTACATCGTATGGCTTTTGGATGTATGATTTTTAAATGCGGTTTTGAAAATAATGGTTTTTGATACAAATCTAAACACTTGGTGTTTTGGAGGTTTGGAGCTAACACTCGGGGTTAAGTGTCAGTTTTGGAACATTTTGTTAAAAACGGGGATAAATATTTTAATGATGTTTTTGTTGATCTCCACGTTGATGGATGGATCTATATATACATGTTTAATGTATATTTGTGGAAATGTTTTTTGTAGTTGTTGAGCTACGAGTTAGTTTTTGATAAATGATCCTATAGATGTACCGAGTCAGTGGGTATTTGGCACGAGTTGCCCTCCGTGGAAGTCCAGAAAAGTGCGCAGAGTAGGTACCTTTGTCCTTCGGGGTAGTTCATGTGAAGAGGGTGTTAGGTGCTTTTGTTCTTCAATTTTAGTCTGTAAAGTCTGTAATTACATTGTGGTGGCTCCGTATAGAACTTTCCAATACCTAACCGATCCTAAGATGTTTAGGGATTGGGTAATGAGCAGGAGACTATAGTTGCTACCTCTGTTCCTTTGTGATGGAGTCGGTACAGAGGAATCATTTTATCAATTTTCCTCGGCTGTCTATGTCCTGAGTGGAAAATATCTTTTTTTCTTTCCTCGGTTGTGTGATCCGAGTGGAAAACATTTTGGTTACTGCTTTTCTTTGACTGTGAAAACGTTATCTGCATTGTTGATATGCATGATTTTAAGGACGAAAACTTGGGATTTTATGATGTAAAATCGTTTTGAGGCTCGGGTTAGCCCGATGGAAAACTTGTGATTTTTGGGTTAAAAAACCTTTTTGGGCTTTGTGGTTGAGTTAGCTCCCACCATATGATTGTATATCATGCTTTACAGATTTATAGTCTGTTTCTATTAGGCTTTGGCTCACGGTGTGAGATTTTATTGTGAAACCTTTTTCAGGTGAATATGGTCCTATCGTTGACTTTGAAGTGCCCGGAGATGGATGTTGACAAGACCCTGTCATTTGGTCTTTGTTAGGTAGTTTATACCTTTCTGTATGTGTTTCATGTTTGAGTATAACATGTTGTAAACCACATGGTTTTCTTATGGCCATGGGCTAATGTGTGCATGTATTAATGCTTTCGAGAGAACCATGGGTTGGTTGTTATTTTTCGTAGTTTCTTACTACATTTTTTTGTTGTTAGGTTCAACGGTTTACAAATGGTTTTCTCAAATGGTTTTTGCTTCATTCAAACTCTTATGCTTCGAGGGGGATTTTAGAACGGCTTGCTCATCTTTTTAAAAGATCTTTCTTGCCCAAAAACGTATGTTTTGTTTTAAAGGTTTTGCTTGTGGGGCCATAATAGTGGTCTTTTGGGACTACTCTTTTAAATCAAGTGAATCCTCGATCGCGTGTTTTACAAAGATTTTAACCTTGTTTGGCTTTCTAGTTTTAATCCCTTTTATGTTAGGCTGGTTTAGTGGTTGTTGTGGCTTTTCACTTGACCCGGAGTTTAGGGCGTGAAACTTGGTACCAGAGCTCTAGGTTTGAGTACCTATGAGTGATGGGAAGTGGGTCCGTTACCTTGTGAGGAAAGATATGTGTGTGTTTGGTTGCCTATGTTTGGAACATGAGCATGTTGATGCCGTGTATATATGAGCATGGAGGTTGGACCTTAGGATTGATTAGTCTTGTCTTTAAGCGTTTGAAGTAACAAACTCGGGAGCTAAGTTAGAAATGAATTTTGCGAACATGATTTCTAGCGAGGAATCAAAGTATGTTATCCAAAGTGACGCGTCATTCTTGCTAGTTCTCCTTGGTATCGGTGTCGTGTTTGCATAATCATTGTGGCTATGTGTTACCATGACTATGTGGTATGTGTTAGAAATAACATGATAGATCGACTTTAGGTTGTCGTGTTTCATGTCTTCCTTATATATAACCTGTACACCCTTCGAGACGACTAGGCCATGGTTTGGGTCTTGAATATGCGACTTTGTTGCTATTAGTTGCAGAGGTAAGGTTATGGGTTGAGCATCGATTGCTTGGTATGTCATGGAACTCGTTAGTGAGTTGGGTTTAACCATGTGAGGCTGGCCTCGGTTGGTAATCTGTTGAATATTTGCATGAGCAGAGCTTATTCGGGTATAGTCAAAGCATGGTTGATGGATTTGGCTTGGATAGCTGACTCCTCTTGAGAGTATGCTACTAGAGGTTTGAGTTGTGCTATGGATGGCCTTGTGAGTAAGAGCAATGGGGTGTCGAAGACCTTGGGAATCCATAGTTATGACTAGACTGGTGGCTAGATCTGTGGATGTGATAATTCTTTTTGGGTTTTGGTGTACATGGTCTGGCTGTGTGATGGATTAGGTACGTCGTGAGCCATGCTGTGTTATGAGCCGTGTACTCGAGATAGAGTATAAATGGGAACATAGTGGATGGGAGCGTAGTAATCCTTGGCCGGGTGTATGTAGAGATAGCAGAACATGAGTTGTTTTAGAGATATTCCCTGGTAGTCAGGATGTCGATGGTGGTCAGCAGGATGCTGACGGTAGTCTGAGTAGTCTGATGACCTTGGAGGTTAGTTGTGTTCCATCTTAAGTTCTGAGATGGGTATGTTGTTTGCCCTTGGGAACGAAGTGTGGAGTGATGAGGTTTAGTGGTGGACTGTGTGGTCAGGCTGGTTTGGGATGATAAGTGAGATATCACGGGTTACAATATTTGCGACTGATATATGCTTTGAGAGAGGAAGTGCAAAAAGTATTTGCATGGTCAAGGGAGTTATTAGTAACTCTAGATGAGAGGTCTCAGGATTAGGTTCCCTTATTTGATGCCGTGCGCTTTCTATGTGAGTTGCGTGGGTAGTGGGCTCGAGGCCGTGATGTGGTTGTGGTTTACCTAGCAGGAGTTAGGTGAGTAAGCGCAACCTTCTAGAGTGAGGCTTTGGCGTGATGGGCAGGTTGACATGTGTCTCTGTATATGATTGGTGATGAGTTCGTAGTCCTATGGGATGCGTTGTACAAGGTATGCAGATTGATGGTATTCGTATGCGTACGAATGACGCCGAAGAGTTGAGAGCTTGGTGTTCCGGATGGTCTGAGTACCGTGATCGTGGTCGACATTAGCTGTTTGACTGTGGTCGATGTGGCTTCAAGGTAAGGTTTACAGGGTTCTTTGAGGACCAAGTGTTGATGAGTACTGGGAGTACGCTGAGATTGGGTCATGAGTTTTGTTGACCCTTTTTCTTCTCTCTAGACAGAGAGGGAGTTTCTTTGTGGATGGTTGTTTGGTGTGAGCTGTTTCATCTCAATTAGACGGAGATGCTGGGTTCTTGACCGATTCAGGTTTTTGTTATATACTGAGACCCAAAATCTCTGTGGAATTGGTATCCATGTTGTGACCCATGGAGTTCTGACTTGGGGACTTGTATCATTGTGATCGAGTAATTGTAGGTTTGCTTCTTCTTCTTCTTCGTGGTTTCGACGTGTGGTGCATTGATATGTGCCTTCCTAAATATTGAGTATTTATGTGTGTGACCTGGGATTCGATTACTCCCACGATTGAGGGAACGTAATGAATCGCATAATGGGGTTAGTATTATCCCACGGTGGAAGACCGTAAATGAGTACGTATGAGTGTGGTACACATGATAGGTTGTGGTAACCTAGTCAGTGTGGCTTGTTGGTATAATGGTGGAACCATTTGAATTGTGTTCCCTATGAGGTCGAGTTAGCATACTAGAAATGCTTTTGGCTTGTTCTTGTGGACATGGGAATTGGTGTAGAGATGTAGAGTTCTTTTGTAGTGATTAGTTGAGGATCGTTGACTGTTGTGTGCGTATGATTGTGCTTCTAGCTCATGGCAGAGCGGGAATTTTGTCAAAATAGCGCGGCGGTGATATCCATATGGTGGGTTCTTGATAGACTTTTGTGAGTCTGGATTTGGGTTCTGTCTAGGACTTTGAGCAGCTCAGAGTTCTTAGAGTCGAGGAGTGGTTATCGACTATGGTAAATGTTGTGCTTTCGCATAATTGTGGTTTATTCGGATGGTCATTCCAAGAGTATGGTGAGGTGAGCGTCGAAAAGGATTCGATGTTTGAGGAATCTTGGTTAGTGTGGCCTGTTCGAAATGACGTGGTTGATTGTTGGGTTAAGAACGGAAAGGTAGTGATAAGTTCTGTAACTAAGGAAATTGCTGCATGTAAGAGGCAAGTCTTAGTTGGTTACTTATCGAACAAGTCTTGGGTTCGAGGATTTTTCTATTCTGGACTCAAGGAATGGATTTATGAGGTACGAGTGCGTGGTTTGATGTCAGATGAAAGCCATTTGTTTGCTTTATCAGAGGACGGCGATCATGCTTGGTTTGAGGTTGATGTCTGATGGCATTCATCACATTTGCTTTGTCTGCTGACGGCGATCATGTTCGATATGAGATTAATTTGTAGTCTTGATATTAGTGATCGGATAGCGAGACGTTGAGTTAAGTAGTGATGAGTAGCGATGTGCGGTGGCACGGGAGACATGATTGGATTTGTGTGGGTTTTTGGATACCTATTGAGATGTCCTAACTTGTTTGGTCATGTGACTCGTTAGATACATGTTTGGTTTGGTTCGAGGCTATAAAACATGTTCTGTCATCGAAAATAGTTTGAGAAAAATTCCAGTGAGGAT
>JAOTRH010161605.1:0-12818 GCA_034768845.1 Heliamphora exappendiculata
TATTCGGCGGTCAAATAAGTTAAGCGGAAGAGCTTAAGGAATATCAAGATGCCGATTAAATTAAATTATCAGTAATTAAATTTAATTGGCCAGTATCGAAAATCTTAACGTGGGGAGAAATGGTAAGAATTTAATAACAGGAGCTCAATGCAAGATGGTCTTGTTATGGGTCAGAGTGCAATTATAGTTCTTTAGCGGTGTGGATTGAATTCAGTATTTTATGAAAATTACAGAAATCGCTGCTAGTTTTCCATAATTGCAGATACTGCTATGCGTCTTTCTTTTATTACGGAAACCGCTAGTAAATGTTTGTGTTCCACTAGAAGTCTAACTCATAATTACTCTCCAGATCCCTGTTGTAGCCCTATATATACGCAGGTAGACTGAACCAGTTTGAGATTGATGATTTTATATCATTATTGAGATATTATTTTTGTCTTTTAAAGACTTAAATATATTGGGGTTCTATCGGTACGAGTTTTTAGAGGATCGTAACCCACACTATGTTCAAGGATCGCGTAAGGGATTACAGTAGAAGATCTGATCGGGGCTTCAACTCGGAATCAAGTCATAGTTGCAGATTAGATCGACGAGAGGCATTCATCTAAATTAACTTTGGTTCCACGGGTTTATTTTTTATCGTTTGACGTCAAAATTTTTATTTGGAGCCCGTTTCGACATTTGCCCTTCCAGTTAGTTTTTAACCGAAAATTGTTTTACAAAAATAATGATCTTGGCAGTATTGTCTCCAACATTAGCATGCTAGGTGTTTAGCCTTTATGTTCATGTGATGTGCTGTGTCTTATGTATTATTTTGGTTTCATATAGACGTGATGTCGGCGACAAGAAGGCGAGGCTGTGGTAGTGCTATTAGCCAACGGGATATTCCAATTCCTGATGCTGGGGATGCAAATGCTCCCCTCGGACTGAATGACACGACGGAGTTGTTGCGTGTGCTAGTTGGCTCTATCCAGCAGCTGGTTGAGACCTCTAGAGGTGAGGCTGTTAGGGAGAGAGTGCCTGAGTCAAGGACTACAGTGGCGATGCGGGAGTTTAGGCGCATGGATACGCCTACCTTTGCTAGAGATCCTGATCCTATTGTGGCGACAGAGTGGTTGGAGTTGGTGACTCGAATCCTGGACACATTGCAGATTATGGAGGATGAATTGTGGGTTTCTTTTGCCACTTTTCAGGTGAGAGGTAGTGCTCATCAGTGGTGGAGGTATGCCATAACCACAGTGGGGGTCACTTAGATAACTTTTACAGGAGTGTTTCTAGAGAAATACTTCCCGGCATCGAAGAGGGATTTGTACAGGGAGGAGTTCTATACTCTTACCCAGGGGGCCATAGATGTTATGCTGTATGAGGCCAGGTTTACGTGCTTATCCCGATTTGCTCCAGAGTTGGTGAGCACAGACGAGCTGAGATCGATGAGGTTTGAGCAAGGCTTGAGGCCAACGATTAGGGAGCATGTGGTTGCATTGGAACTTCATGTATTCACAGAGCTGGTGGAGGCAGCAGCGAGGGTTGAAAACACTATGTCAGAGATTCGAGCTTCCAGGGAGGCCAAGACACCACAAGGTGGGACGGAAGCACAGATAGGTGGACGCTCTAGCAAGAGGCAGAATTCCTCTAGTCCTAGCTTTCACCCATCTGGGTTACCACAGTAGTTCTCTACACCAGAACCATCAGTGGCTTCAATTGGGAGGCCGAAGCGGAGGGAGTTGATTTGTTATCAGTGTAGGCAGCTGAGGCATCGTGTGTCAGAGTGCTACCAGCCAAAGCAGTCCCAGGGTTCATGGATTCAGTCACAGGGGAGGGAGTTACAGGTTTGTTATGGATGTGGCCAGCCTGGACATGTTCCCAGAATCTATCCCCAGAGAGAGGGTGTGCCAAGTACAGTGGACACTTCAGAGGGTTCTTATGCGCAGGAGCGATAGCAGTATCCTACGGTTCAGACTTCTTGGATGGCAGGTGGGAGTACGTCAGTTCAATCGGTGCGGCAGTCGACAGCGCTGAGTTATGGTGGACAGGGTAGGGTGACATTACCCCGAGCGTATTCCCTTATAGCTTTCAGGGCACCGGTTGTGTCGAATGATGCAGATATGCCTTCAGCGAGTAGAGGTACTTTATGAGTATGTAGGTTTCGGGCTAGATCCTTTGTAGCATCTGTTTGGGAGTTGGTGGTGGACTCCGTGAGTGGTGTGCTATGTTGAGGTAGCGGTTGGTGAGGATGTGAGGTTGGAGTGAGTTGTAGATCCCGTGTTTTGAGATAATTAGCCATTGTTTAGGATTCCGACCCTGTTTGACTATATCCTAGGAGTGGTTTGGCTAACCATCTCGTATGCCTGTGTCGATTGCGATCGACGGCTTGTTCTCTTTTGACCTTGAGTTGAATTTTGGGAACGAAATTCCTTTAAGGGGGGTAAAGTTGTGAGACCCTGACCCATTTTCTTTTCTGACGTTTTTCGGCGCTCGTTTCGTGTTTTTGTGATACCATATTTTTAATGCTTTTGATGCATAATCGGGCTTAGATATGCATGCGGGGTAGGTTCCTGGGACTGTGAGCCATTGTGGTGCGAATTTAAAAAAAAAAAATTTTAAAAAAATATTTTGGAGGTCTATAAATATCTGGGGTTAGATATTTTCAAATGATATTTTTCAAAATTTCTCCAACAAGCTTCTTGTTTTCTCTCTGCCTTCTCTCTATGTTCTCAGGGGCCCAGGAATCGATTTTCAATGGTCCAATAGCGGATCCTTGCTTTTGGCACGGTAGGTTATGCATTCATTCGGATGAAATTCTATTTTAGCGAGGCTTGATTTTACACGTGATTTTAGGCGTCGAGTTTTTAACTTACCGAGGTAGAATTCTAAACCATACTGCTGTATAAGGGTGCTACGTGTAATCGTGTGTGTTTTTAACGGTTAGATTGCTGTAGATCTAATTTCGTATCAAGTTGGGTTTTTGGGCTAAAAACCCATTTTTTGGTGATTTTGATGGATGAAATCGGGTGTCGAGAGTTTCTTTCATGGTCTTGGTGTTAGACCTAGATGTGTGGATGTCCGAGGATGCTGGACGGGAGTTTGGAGGCTTCGATTCGGGGTTTAGAGGGCCAAACCCGTAGCTTAAAAATGGTTTCCGCTTGAGTTCGATCAACTGGATTGTGAGGTTTGATCGAATGGACCTGGGTTCGGTCGGCAAGACAGTGTTTTGAGGTGTTTTGGCAAGAATTCCAGTGTGTTGTTCAATCGACTGGGGGTTAGGGTCTAGTCGACTGAATCTGGGCAGTGTTTTGATTGTGGTTTTGGTTGGTTTCTTGATTTTCAATTGGTCTCTTACGGTATTCAGTTGAATGATTATGGGGTTAGTCAATTAAAATACGGTTGGATGCCTTTTGGGGTTCGATTGGTTGTGCAATGGGTTTGGGTACCGTGTTGTGGTCCAGGGTGTTGTGTAGGTGTCATCCTCGGGCGTGGTATACATGGTTAGATGTGGGTTATTGGAGCACGGTTATGTGCGTGGTGCTTGCACATCGTTGGTTGTGGGGCGTGTTAGGGCATGTGGCACCTTTGGAGGAAAGGTGGTGTTAATGACCTCGTGGTTTGAGGGGTTTGATGTTGGCCTTCAGGTTAGGCTTGGTTGTGTGGGTGCCGGTTATCCCTGTGAGTGGATGTCGGGTTTTATGGTAGGTGATGTCACGATTTGAGGTTATATGGCTATGTGCGCATTATAGCTGGCTTTATGCATTTATAACTATGATTTATTATGCATGGATTATGTAAGTGAATTACATGTTTTGGTATCGTTGTGTATCGTGATTGCATGCTTTAAAACTCCAAAGTTTTATAGGCATGGTTATGTAGAATATGAGGAACGAATGCATGTGATGCATGTTGCATGAGTTGCAAATGTTAGTGAGTCGCGTGTGTAGCATGTGTCGTGGGTTGTGTAACGTAGTGACAGTATGTGATTTTATGCACTTAAATCCTGATTAGATTATGCATGGGTATATGGAATGAGATAGATGAACATGTGGTTCTGTGAATGTTAGCTCTGGCTGACGGTGTATTTGATAGGGCTGCAGCCCCTCGGTGAAAGTCCATAAAGGTGCATTGGTAGGGTTGAGGTCCTTCGGTTAAAGTCCGTGAAGGTTAGGGCTGCGGTCCTTCGATGATAGTCCGTAAAGGTGTATGGTAGGGCTGAGGTTCTTCGGTTTCAGTCTGTAAAGGTACATTGACGAGGGCTGTGGCCCTACGGTGAAAGTCCGTGAAGATATGTGTTGCACGGGTTGCGTGCGTAGTGTGTGTTGCACGGGTTGTGTGCGTTGCATAGATAGGGGCTGCGGTCCTTCGGTAGAAGTTCGAGAAGTTGCATGGATTACATAAACTGTATTGTGGGACGGATAGACCAGTTTTCAAATTATTTTTAAGAGTCATGTGAATCGCGATCTAAAAACCATTTTCAAATTGTTTTCAAGGCTCCTGTGAGAGAGTCAAAATATGGTTTGTATCCTCGCTTTTTTGTTTGCATGTGAAAACTCATTTTTAAGGCTTGAAAGAGAGTCTAAAACTGCACCTCATTTTCTTAGCATATTTTATTTATACTACATGCCTGTCTAGTTTCTGCTGAGCCCTAGCTAACGGTGTGAGATTTGCTTTTTTCTTTAGGTACCGGTCACGCAGGTTGATCTAGAGGTGCTGGAGAGGTGGAAGAGTTATAATCTTTCTTTTGTCTTTTGTTACATATATGTTGTAACATGTTTTTCGGTGTTGGAACCATGTAGTGTAAGTTTTTGGCGTTGAAGCCTTATGTCTTCTAAGCTATTTGGCGGTTATATACAATGCATGTATGTTTTATTTTGAGAGTATATTCTCGGGCTGGGTATTGTGGTTGATTGTTTATAGATGTTTCACATGACCCAAAATTTGGGGCGTGACACGGTGGCTGTGGAAGGGCTTTTGGTGATCACGAGTGTCTGGAAAGAGGTTTCAGTGGCTATGGAAGGGCTCTAAGTGGTTTTCGGAGGGCTAGGGTTCCGGCGATGACTGTGAAGAGGTTCGGTGGCTGTGGAAGACGACGGCTACTATTTAGGGTGTCGGCGGTGACTATGGTGGCTGAGGCTAGGGTTTAGTTGTATACATATATCACAAAACATATAAATTTATCACACAGCGCCGTGAGAGAGAGAGAATAGGGGATTGCTTAAATCTCAGGATTCTTGTCTCATGAAATCAGATTTTTCGAAGGTGCGAAAATTAAACATTGAGGGCACTTTGGTCATGAATTTATTGTTTGGGACTGGAAATGTGAAAAAAAGTCTAGGGACTAAAACTCTTTTATCAACTGATAAAAGGACCTCTCCTTAAATTTCTCATTTTTTAATAGATGTGGTTTCATACAAATTATATAGTTTTTTTAGTCTTGTTTATCAAAATAAAAATAAAAATAACTTTAATTCAATATTTTCTTCATGTGTATAAATTATATTATCTTACTTTTTAATAACTTAATTAAAATTTAAGTTTTACTATATTATTAAAATATGTTTATTTTATTCTATACATAGCACGGGCTAAAGTGCTAGTTTGTATATACACACTTACATATAGTGAAAAAAATAGAAATATTTTTTTCCCAAAATAGATGTCCAAATCTTAGCACTGAATCGAAGATCTGTAGATTTATCCAAAAGATAACAGGTTGATTAACCTAGTTGTGGATTTGATGATTTGGTGGTGGCGATAGTGTAGCAGCAGCGACGACGGAGAAAAGCAACGGTGGCAACATAGCAAGGGAGGCAGCGTGATAGCGGCGGTAGCATTGCAGCGACACTGGTGGCAACGGCGTTGCAGTGGCAACAACGACGACGTAATAGAGATTATAGTCTTTAGGATCTAAGGAGGCTTTTGTAGAGAGGAAGGTAATATAGAGCTTTTAGGACTTTAAAAAAGGAGTAGCAACATATTATAGTCTTTATAGTTTAGCAATAGTGTGTATTTTGAAAAATATTTACAGATTGAAAATGGGTTAGAGTTCTATTTGGAAAATACAATTTCAACCTTAGAATTTTATAAAGAAGAAATTATAACTATTAAAATATAATTTGTCTTTAGATATTTCAAAGAAACTAGGCTGTTTTATTATATAGATATACATGTAAATGAATATCTATCTAACAAAACAAAAGATGGAACTTTTTTGTTTTCATCTAAGGACTCATGTTATCATCCAATAATTTAATAGTGAAAAGGCTCTCTTCTCCTCTTCTCTCACATGTTGGCCTCCGCTCTCTTTATTTCCTATCTCATAGATGAAAAGGGCTAATTTTGTTTCGAGTGACTAGAAATGGGACGATATGGAGTTTAAAGATTAGATGTCTTAGTATAAGTTGTCTCGAGATTGACAAACCTGATTTTTATCCCATGTATTATTTGTTTTCTTCATTGGATTAGATTTTAGACTCGGGATTAAGAATCCAATCCCGTGTTTGCTATACCTTTGAACTACAATTTCAATTTAGGTGGATTTTTGGGCCATATCTCATATTTTTTTGCTTATTTTTATCTTTTGACTTTTGACTTTTATTTTTTTCAAATCGTCTCAATGAGATGAACTAAAAAATTAAACAAATTTGATTGTAAGATGAATAAGGTTCACTAAAAATAAAAATAAGCCACGTAAATTTGGCTTAATGGCTTATTTTGACTAAATTTTTTTCTTTATGATTTTTTTAATATTTTAATGAATAAATCTTACTTTTTCAGCTTATTTCAATGAGAGGAGTTAAAAGTATGATAGTTTGATTAAATGATGAAAAAAGTTCAATAAACACAAAAATAAGCCAAATAAAATAAGCAAATAATCAATTATCTTAAACTAAGCCCATTGAGTAGAAATAAGTCATAAAGAGAATGACTTATGACTGCACCATATTGTTGAGTCCTGAACGATCTTCAGCGCGAATGCCAACATACCATTTTAGATAAACTTGAAAAAAGTTAAATAAAAACTATTTTTTGGTATATCTAAACTTATTTTTGGGTATTTCATTTATTTTTATAATTTTTTGTTATGAAAAATCTAAAAATATGTCCGTTTGAATTAACGTGGAAACAAACTAAAAACAAAGAATTATATATAAATAAAAAAACTATTCAAAAGGCAAACGAATAGTGGTCTCGTATTTGAGCATTTCTCTCTTATCTTGCTTAAATGTGCTTGTAACTCATTCTTATACTTCTGATAGATGTAAAACACTAAAAAAAAAAAAGAAGAGTTGAACAATTCAATTATACCTTGATGTCAACCATATCTATCTTAGCTTCTACTATTTTCATTCTCGCAAGCCATAAAAAATCGAGCATAGATAGAGATCCCTTAACTAAGGGTCTGTTTGTTTTGAGAACGTAAGGATGAGATGTGATATATATTAACAACGGTGCGGTCTACATATCCCAATGTTTGACGAACCAATTTGCATGAGATTTTAAATCTATTGCATGCCTATATCGTGAGATTATATATAACAGGGGTGTTGGGTTGTGACCTAAATTTCGAGTTGTGGTCTCGGGATGATAACCGCTCGAGCGGCTAGGGAGGTCCGCTTGAGCGGATGCTGCAGAGTTACTCTTGGAACACTAACGGCTTGAGCGGACTTGTTCATGTGAGGTCTCGGCCTAGTGACCACTTGAGCAGTCAGAGGTTCGCTCGAGTAGCCCGCCGTAGAATAGTTTTACTGTTACGGCGTTAGAGTTTGGTTTTAAACCTATGAGCTGTATATGTAAGGATTTTATGTTTCATAAAATCCAGATGTCATTTATACACTTGAGGGGGCTTAGTATAGATGCTAGAGAGAGTATAGAGAGATAAAGAGGCTATAGTTTGAGGCCACAGGCATTGTGTGAGTAAAAGAGTGAAACATCTATTCTTTATTGTCATATAGTGGATTATTTCTTCTTTTTCGTGGAGGTAGGCAAACAACCAAACCACGTATCTTTGTGTTCTTGTTCTGTTATTTATTTATTGTGTGTAGATTGTAGCTTACGCTCTTGTTTTCGCTGCGTAGGGAATTTAAGTCCTTAAAATCCCATCAATTGGTATCAGCGCTTCTAGCAATTGGCTTAATCACTCAATTGCAGTAAAGATACTGAACATCAGATACGAAGTTAAAGAGTTTACCCGCAAGAATAACTTCTCCCTATGGTAGAAGCGAATGGAGGATCTGTTGATCTAGCAAGGGGTGTCTAAGGAGTTACTCGGCAAGGCAAAGAAGCCAGAGAGGATGGCCGATGACAATTAGGATGATCTTGATTGCAAAATTGCAAGTTCAATTCAGTTGAATCTGGGAGACGAAGTTATTCACAATGTGCTTGATGTGGAGACATCGTACGAGATCTGACAAAAGCTAGAAGGTCTCTACATGAAGAAGAACCTGGCCAATAAGTTATACGTGAAGAAATAACTATATGAACTGCAGATGAAAGACAGTGAAAATATTTTAGAACACCTAAATACATATCATATGCTTATCACACAGTTATTCGGGTTTGGAGTGAAGGTTGATGATTAAGATGAGGCAATCAACATCTTATGATCATCTGGTGACAATTTTGATGTACGAAAAGGATACTCTAGATTTAGAAAAGGTCACCAAGGCCCTTTTGTCACATGAGCAAATGAAGGACAGTGAATTTGATGCAGAAGGTGTGTTGGTGGCTAAGTTTGAGTCAAGCAGAGGAATGAGTAGAACAGGTGAACAGGATTCCAACAGTGGCAGATCTCAGTCCAAGTCACGTGCAAGGAAGGATGTGGAATGCTTTTATTGCCACAAAACTGGTCACTTTAAGAGAAAGTACCAAGAACTGAAACAGCATCTGGAGGAAAAGAAGAAAGGAAAAATGCCTACAGGATCTGTTAGTTTTTCCAAAGAGTTGTCAGACAGTGAAGTAGACGAAGATTTACTTTTAGTTTCCTCATATTTTAATTTTTTATTGGAGTCATGGATACTAGATTCAGGATGCTCATAACATATGTGTCCAGTTAGAGAATAGTTTGACTCGTATAAGTCTTGCAACAGGGGTACTGTTCTAATAGGGAATGACTCATTCTGTTAGTCAATTGGAATAAGTACAGTCAAAATTAGGATGTATGACAGGATTATAAGGACTTTAGGAAATGTCAGGTACATTCCAGGGTTAAAGAAAAATTTAGTTTTTTGGGGAACATTGGATTCTCTAAGCTATGGGTTTACAGAAAAAGGTGGAGCAATGAAGATCAGTAAAGGATCTTTAGTGGGATGGTCTCTACAGATTTGTAGGGAACACGGTGATAGGTGGAGTCACCACCATCACACAGACTGATTCCAGTAGAGACGGCATGAAACACAAACATTTGAGGCTTGATCAAGTTGACAAGTAGAGTATGACAAGAAGTTAGAAGAAGGGTACATCCATCAAGGTGGAGGTTAGTCAAAAAAGCTCACCCAAAAAATTGGGTGATGATGGTTCAAATCAACAGCAACAAAAATAGTGCAGTGGATAACCTTCAGGTCACAGGAAAGCTACGGGTAGATCAGGCAGAGATCAGAGACAAGTAGCAGTGTCAGAGAAGGTGGAGTCTTCACAGAAGGATGAACAGTTAGAATTTTAAAGATTGTCCAAAGATGAGAAGTCTGTTGATTGCAAAAGGGACAAATTCAAGTCTGATTTCGATTTGGTCTAAGTCTTTTTAGGTTGAAAACTTAAAGAGGGTGGAGCACTCATACCCGAAAAAGGAGTGCATGATGAGGCATACAGTAGGCCTTCACAGATGACTCAAAAATTTGAGTCAAGGTTGAGAATGTTAGGTTGTGACCCAAATTTTGAGTTGTGGTCTTCAGATGACAAACGCTCGAGCGGCCAGGGAGTCTGCTCGAGCGGATGCTACGAAGTTACACTCGAGATACTGACAGCACGAGCAGACTTGTTCACAGGAGGTCTCGGACTAGTGACCACTCGAGCGGTCAAGGGTTTGCTCGAGCGGCCCACCGTAGAATAGTTTTACTGTTGTGGTGCTAGGGTTTGGTTTTAAGCCTAGGGGTTGTATATATGTTTCATAAAACCCAAAGGTTGTCAATGCACTTGAGGAGGCTCAGTAGAGAGGTTAGAGAGAATATATATATATATATATATAGAGAAAGAGGCTCAAATTTGAGGCCACAAACATTGTGTGAGTAAAAGAATGAAACACGTATTCCTTATTGTCATTTGGTGGATTGTTTTTTCTTTCCCATGGAGGTAGGCAGTCAGTCGAACCACGTATTTTCATGTTCTTGTTCTGTTCTTTATTAGTTTTTTTTGTGGATTGTAGCATACGCTCCTGTTTTCGTTGTGTAGAGAATTTAAGCCCTTAATATCCCATCAAGGGGGTGGATGTTAATGTTATATATCCTTTTCTTCATAAAGACATAATACCTTTATTATATTTTTCTTGCCCAAACACAACTTTAAAATCCCTAGATTAGAATGAACCCATTCCATCTTTCCTTTCGTGCGAAGAAGCATTAGGCCAAAAAAATAGAATACTTTCATACAAGTTTGTCGGTTTTGTTTGGGTTCAGTTTAGAAGATAAAATGAATAGCAAAAATGTAAAATAGCTCCCATAAAGTCCAAAATCAAACTACCTGGAAACTGAAGATTCAATAGTAACTGAGAAGCACAATTACACAGAATTACAGCCTACAAAATCAAAAACAAACAAGGATTATTGGTAGATTGTCAAACAAAAAATTATATAAAGAAAAATCATAATGGAAACACGAAATGTTATTAAAAAATATAGTACCAAACAAAATAGTTCACTGTTCTACTGTTAAAAGTCACCTTTGGGTTTCGTTGTTCTAATGAGAGCGAAAAGATGTTGTTGATAGGTTAAGGGATTTAGAAAAATTATAACTCAGAAAGCGAAGACTCAGTTCATTTGATGAAGATTGAGGACAAAACGTCAAAAACTCAGTTCATTGAAGATTAAAGAATGTGGATGGTCTTCCTTTGAAAATCTAGTTCACCGAAGACTGGTGACTACTTTTTTTGGCTCAACTCGATAAAGATTGATGAATACCCAGTTAATTAGTTCCCCAAAAGAGACATTGATTAGTGTAATTTAACGAAAATATAAAAAATTCTAAAGAGTAAGGATTGAATTTGAGAGTGACAAAGCAATAGAGGCAGAGAGGCGAAGAGAGAGCCAGCTGAAATTGAGTCTTGAGACTTGTTGATTGTGAAGATTCTAGAGAAATGCCCTACAATGGATGGATGAGGTGATATCAAAAAAATTCTATAGCTGGAATGAAATTATAAAATGTAAATATGATGTGCCATCCATTCGGTTCGGTGTTTATTGGTATTTTGACAATGAAGATCGAGACTAAACCGGTCTAAAATATTTGCTGGATAATAAAACTCCAAACACTACTTAGCACTCATAAACCGACCATCCAACGGTTTTTATGTGCAGTTTGGTTAGATGGTTCAGGTTTCTCGATAAATTATATTCCTAGAAAGGAGAGTAGAAGAAGTTATATTTTGGAGAAAGAAGTTTAAAACTTCCTAGGAAACATCAAATATTTTGGATGGCTTTGTTCGATAGATATTTTTAATTTCATGATTTCCCTTATGGGAGCTAATTAAAGTTTGGAGCAATATTTTTGACTTTTTGGCAATGCATATAGACAATATTTGATTGATCGAACTAATAATGAGGGAATATATAATTTAACTTGATAAGTAATTTAATGGGATTAGTAATGAATGGATTAGTAATATCATATTCTATTAAGCATTATATATTCCAAATTTTGTGGGATTACTCAGTTAAATAGTCCAACAAAAAAGACAATGATCAGTGTAATTTAACGAAAATATAACAAATTCTAAAGAGTAAGGATTGAATTTGAGAGTGACAAATGTGAGAACCCGACTCGAATTTGAGAGTAATACCGTATTCTATTAAGCATTATATATCTTGGAACCTCCGGAATGTTTTAAGTGCACCCTTGACGCGTGTTCGGGTTCCATTGAGGCTTGTTTGATTTGGTTTAAGGCTGAAAAATCAATTTTTACACAGAAAAACGCATTGCCCAGCAATTCGGTCGACTGAGGGCCTTGGCCCAGTTGACTGAACTGAGTTTTTTGAGTTCAGTCGACTGGACATGGAGGTTCGGTCGACTGAACCTTATCGGCTAGGCTTTTTGGCATTTCCAGTAGCGTCATTCAGTCGACTGAACTGGGGGTTCAGTCGACTGAACAGTGATTTTTTGGCATTCTCTATAAATATCCAACCGTGGAGATATTTTTGGATATTTTGATTTCCAGATCTGATTTCTCTCTCCCGTTTTCTCTGCCTTCTCTCTAGATTTTGAAGGCCCGAGGCTTGATTTTCAGCAATCGAACTGTGGATCCTCGATGTTGGTGCTGAGGGCTTCGTATATATTTGGTCAAATTTCTATTTCGTCGAGGTTCAATTTTTGAGACGTCTGGTTTTGACCCAACGAGGTAGAATTCTAGATCCTGCTGCTGTATTAGGGTGTTATATGTAATTGTATGCTTTTTCGCCGATAGAAAATGCATGAAATGCCATATCTATGTTTAAACCTTGATTTTTCGGGTAAAAAGCATATTTTTTGCTTTTCTTGATTTAGTACATCATATGACATCTGTATTATGGTTTTCAAAGGGCGTTCTTTGAAATGGTGGTTTTTGTTGAAAAACGGAGGATTTTGATGGAAATCTCAACATTTTATGTTTTGGAGGTTTGGAGCTCGCCTTCGGGGTTGAGTCT
>JAOTRH010161637.1:0-12817 GCA_034768845.1 Heliamphora exappendiculata
CTCATATTCTTGATCTAGAGGCTGAACTTAGTAGCATTAATAAAGGTATTGATATAATAGCAACATATCTTCAAAAAATCAAATAAATAAAAGAAAAATTAAGTGTAGTTGTTGTCATTATCGAAGATGGAGAATTGTTGCATGTTGTTCTTAAAGGCCTTTTGAATCAATATACTCCTTTTTGCTCTGCAATTCTAACTAGAAATCATCCTATTTCCTTTGAGGATCTGCATATGTTGTTGCATTCTCAAGAAATATTCATTGCTGATAAAGAAAATATAGATAATGTGCATCCAATGGCTATGGCTGAGGCCATGTTGTATGACTCCAGGCCATTAAACAATAAATCCTTTCAGTCATCACCTCAACAACCATTTTCCAATCGTGGTACAGAAAGATATTACAATAATAGAGGAAGAGGCTTTAGGTCACAAGCTATATCTCTAAATACAAGTTATAATTTATCATCTTATAAAGGTCACAAAGATATAGTTCCTACTTCTACACGACCAACTTATCATATATGTGGCAAAACTAGACACATTGCTTAGACTACTATCATAGAATGAATTATTCCTATCAAGGGAGATAACCACCAACTAAACTATCAGCAATGGCAGCTTCATCGTCATTCAATTCAGATTCACCTGCTTCCTATCCTTCAACTTATCCAGATTACTGGATAACAGATTATGGAGAAATATACCATGTAATGTCTGATCTTTCAAACATTTCTTTCAACATCAAATTCAATGGTCCCGATAAAGTCTCTGTTAGTAATGGTTAAGGCTTGTCTCTCTCTCATATAGGCAAGTCCAATTTGTCTACTCCATCTCATGGTTTCATTCAAAATGGTATCCTTAGAGTGCCTTCTATTTCCTAAAACCTACCTTCAATTCAGAATTTATGCAAGGACAATAATTGTTCCTCACATTTTGATCCTCGTAACTTTTGTATCGAGGACATACTTATGAGGAAAGTCCTTTACAAAGGCCAGAGTAGAGATGGTTTGTACCCCATTCAAGCCTCAACTACTTCATCACATTCATAGTCATCCTATCATCCCTTCATTCCTGCTGGCTCATTTAGGAGCAAAAGTGCACCCTCATTTTTGGCATGATCGACTGGGGCATCTGTACCATTGTACACTTCAACAGCCACTTCAACATCTCTTTCATTATAAAGTTCTATCTTCTTCTACATCTGCTATATGAGGTCATTGCGTGGCTGGAAAAATGCATCAACTACCTTTCCTATGTCTACTACTATAAATACAGAACCATTCCAACATGTTTATAGTGATATCTGGGGCCCTGCCCCTTCGTTTTCATTTGATGGCTATCATTATTATGTTCTCTTTGTTGATAACTTTACTCGATTTAGTTGGATCTTCCTTGAGTACAAATTTGGAAGTTTTTTCTGTATTTTGTCAGTTTAAAGCCTACTTTGAAAATTACTTTCACACCAAGATTAAAGACCTCCGTACTCGTAGTGAATGGACAAATGAAATAAACTTAATAAAAGGATAGTGAAGTAGACCAAAAATAATGATTAAAAAAAAACAAAAAACAAAAAAAGTTCACAAAAGGCTCATGGGCAACAATCAAAATAGAATTAGCAGCAAATTTATCCTATCCTACCACTTTAGCAGCAAATGGTTCCATGACAAAAGGCACAAAGATTTCATAAGTTTTCAACTTAGCACAAAGATTTCATAAGTTTTCAACTTAGCCTCTATAACAGCCGTGTCCCAACATTTCCCCTTCTACAAATCAAAAAACTGAAAGAAGAGTGGTGAAAGACAGAAGAAATGACAACATACGATCCCAATCATATATTAAAAACATGAATTTTTATACATCATGTATTAAAAATATGAATTTTTATATTGTCAAACTTAAAAGTGTATGGAAGTGGCAATTTCGTTGTCAATTTGCAAACAGAGTTGCTTTATGTTTTACATTTGAGTCATGAAGTAAGATATGAAATTAAACGACTAGAGAAAAGCTTTTTGAGTACCAAACAACATAACAAAAGTACCAGTTATGAATCAAACACACCTTGCATGGGAAACTGCAAAAGTAGTCCAGTAGCAACTTCAAAGAACTACTGCGAACAGGTCTCTGCCTCTGGGAGATGAACTGGCAAATGAAAAAAAACTAGTGTTAGCAATTACATCCAAAAAACTCATTTGAATAAGAAATTTACTACACAACTTCTAGTATGTCAAAATAACCAACATGTTAAAAATCACACTACCTGCAGTACCAAGGCAACAAACTTCGAGAGACATGTCCTTGATTTTTTATGGATCTAGAATCTTTAAATCAATAACAGCATAACCTTGTTGCATCCAGGAGGGAAAGTGAGAGTAGGGAATCATGTTTTTTTTAATAAAAAGAAAAAATCTTTTAATCCTGTCATATCTCCTTTTGAGTGATGTGGTATATACGGGATATCTAGTAACCACTTTGAAGAGGTGGGCATCTTTTTACATAAAAATTATAAAATTCTCCAGTTCCAATAAAATCAAAAGCAGAAAATTGTTGACTTTCAAATTTTTATATTGTCATTATTCTCACACAGGACCTAAAAGATTCAAGTAGAATTCTTGAAGTGCTCTCACCAAGCTTATCTTCATTTATTCAAACGAACAGAACAAAAAATGATTAGCACAAGTGAACAATGAACATCATGAGCTGGGTACTTATACTACATTCAAGTGTGTTTAATTTAGATAAAGAAGGGTCTGAGAAAGGAAAAGGGACATACTTACAGCCATAATGGTCACAGACTGATTTATCAAATTGCAACAAATTCAGTCAACATAGAAGCGTGTTGTTCAACAGGAAAAAATAACTGCTTGTAAATCTGTATTAAAAACAACTGCAAAATAAGAAAGACTTCATATAAAAAAGGCTTGGAAACACAACAAAGTATCAATTACAAGTCTCATATACACATACTATAGCAATCCCCATAGAACTCATTATTCACTGAAGAGATTGGTTGGTTACACATTTTTAACTCTTGTTCTATCATATTTATTCTCAAATTGCTAGTTATGGTTTCTAAGTTAGTTTGTTACATAAATCCCCTTTTGCCACTGAATTCTGATGTCTCCATCTCTGCTTGGTATTTGATCATATAGGGGACAGGTCATTGGTTGGCCATCTATAAGATCATTTTAAAAAAACATATTGCCCACTACCACCATGAATACTGATGAAACGGAAGGTCAAGTAGGGTCTGGTGACATATCCAGATTTAGCTTTGTGGTGACATATCCACCTCTGCTAGATCTGTTATGTCCTAAATAAATTCTGAGATTAATGATAGACGCATTCTTTTTTCTTGGGCTTAATGATAGAAGCATTTTTTCCTTTATCTGGCCCCAAGTTCTTTTTTTCGTCAAAATGATGATGGGCTACAGAAAGAAGGGGAGGGGCAGAAAGTCATTCCACCGCCTAATATAGGATGAGTAATAGCGAATTTCGTAACAAAGAGTACAAATAAGATCAACTGAGGAATAAACAGCAAAAAACATTCAGAAAATTAAAGGTAAGAAGAAAGGCCCACAGATCCTCTCCATCCAGAGAAATCCAAGAACATCAATTGCCATTGAAGGCTCTAGAGAGAGAGAGAGAGACTTCAAACTGCAAGCCTGAATCGTTTGTAGAGGGGCAGTTTTGTGCCCTAGCTTAATTACAACCACGTGTTGATACAGATCGAAATCGTTATATTTAAGAATATGGGCAATTAGTTAAGTATGAAGATATCAATACCGAAAGAGGAACAACCTGGAAGCGGTGACAGGACCACGCCGAACACGAGCGGTGTGAGAGGCCCAGCGACGGAAGACGATTAAACAGCGCAACGACGGAATACGATCGAGCGGCGCGGCGATGGTAACAGACGAGCGTCGGCGATGGAAGAAGTCGACCTAACGACGGCAACAGTGGAAACCCGACGGCGTCGAAGAGTGCGAAACAGGGAGAAGAGAATGGGTTTCTGGGTTTCTCGGGAGGAAGCTGAGCGAAAAATGATGAGTTAATTAAGGGATCGGGTTCAACAACTTAAAATAAATTATTTCCAATACTTTTAATCACATTTATGAAAAAATTTGAGATTAAAAAAATTATAATATATCACACTTTTTTTTTAATAAGTGTAATAATACATATATACAATCACACTTTATTTATTAAATTAAGATTAAATTTTTACTTAATAGTTTTTAATCACATTGTTTTCAAAAGTGAGATTTTTTTTCATTTTATAAAAATGATCTTAACAATTATTGTAGTAGTGAAATTTAACGAAAATTGTCACTTTCACCCTAAAATCATTCTTTTTACTCTAAAATTACCATTCAAATCACATTTTCTTCCATCCAAAACCACCATTCCCACCGTAAAATCATCCTTCCCAAAACCACCATTCTGTTGAAATTTGGGGGTGAGAATGGTGATTTTAAAAGAAAAATGTAGTTTGAACGGTGATTTTAGGGTGGGAATGGTGGTTTTAGAGCGGGATGAGCGATTTTTATTAAATTTTAATAGAAATTTTAACAGTTGTTGTGCAATTGATGTTAAAATTAAATATTATTGAAAGTTAGTGTAATTTCAAAAACCACGGAAAAAGTTCCTGTAATAAGCTTAAATTTCAAAGGAGGTAAGTGTAATTATTCCTATTTTAAAAAAAAATTGGTGGTTATAAAAGAATATTTAATTAAAATAAATTTATTCATTTTAAAAAATCGCACTTTTTGAAAGATTCCGTCTTTTCAAACTATCTTTTCATGTTTAATGTGTAACAAATAAAATATCTAAAATTTTAATTATTTAAAAAAATAATTTTAAATAAAATTAAGAATTTTATTGTGAGACCGTGACCCGTGTTATTTAAAAATGATTAAGCATAGATGAGGGTATAAATTAAAACTTGAGCTTGGTAATGCTTCGAGCTTGGTACGCATGAAAGATATGCTAGAGGAAGAATATGATATTCTAATGGGTATTTGAACAAAAATATTTGAAGAAAAGTGATATACCTTCACTAATTTGGTCATAAAATTTTGTTCAAAATGAATTCTAGTATGAGGTTTGAACCATTAGAAAATAGACTTCTGGGGCTTCAGTTTGAGCACAAGAACGACCTTATTTGAAATTCGAATAGAAGAGATATGTTTGTTCAAAGTCGGATCAAAAGTGTAGTCACGAAGACCGATCGAGCGGTCTTGAGACCGATTGAGCAGTCTATGACGGACAAAGGCTATAAATTTCAATTTTTGGGTTGGTTTTTTTCATTCTCTCTTCTCTCCTCTCTCTCTCTCTCTAAAGTTGAGGGGTGACATTGGGTTTAGGTTTTGGAGCTCTTTGGAGCTTTCCATGGTCGTCGGAGGTCGAGATCTTTCCGTTTTCTTGCGCGAGCTACCGTAGAAGAGTGCGGATGTTCATTGAAAACTCCTCCATGGTGACTCCTGTTGAGCTTTGGGGGATTTGAACTCGCGGGAGATTTGATTCTTGGTGGTGGGACGTCTATAAGGTAGGATCTAGACTCTCTTGTGATTTATTAAGATTTGTGTTGCTTATTTTCATTTAGGTAAACCCTAGCTTGCTATATATATGAAACTAAAACTTGAGTGGGGTTTCTTGGAATAAATTGAGGTGTATGGATCCTATGTTGGATATTTGGGGTGCATCATTCTTGGAAACAAATAAAAATTAGGATGATGGGGTTTTGTTACATTAATGAAAATTGTTAAAGATTGAAGTATTTGAATTATCGATTGAGAAATGTAATTGGATACAAAATGAACTAACATTGGTACTATTGCAAAATGTAAGATTTTAGAGCCATTTGAGGAAACGTGGTTTATGTGACTGTGACATTTGAAAATTTTGGGATTTTTAAGAAGTAGTTAACCTTGATTTTAAGAGTTTATCGTAACAAAAAGTTTTTGGTTGGTAATTTTTCTTCACATAAACTTTTATATCTCGAGGGAGATTTTAGCATGATTTTTTCTCCTTTTTAAAAGTGAATTCGTAGCCCAAAATGAGTTGAAAGAGTATGAAAAGAATCTTTTAAAGTGTTAAAAATCAAGTTTTGGCTTGAAAAAGAATATGGAGCACGACCGATCGATAGACCGATTGATCGGTTTATCGAGCGATCTTGGGATCCTCTTGGTTCTCTTGTGCAGGCAAGAGACCGATCGATCGGTCTGGGCAATTTTTAAAATCTTTGATGTTTTGTTTAAAAGATTTGGCTCTTGGAGATTGTGATCCTAGTTTTTGAACTACTCTTTTACATTAATAAAACCCTCAGTTGGGCACAATTTGAAAAGTTTTAAACTCGTTGCTTAGTTTTTTTTTAATCGTGTTGATTAACCTATGTTTTGGGCAGGTTGAGTTGGTAAAAAGAGTTATGTGAGGATTGTAGTTTGGCATGATGGTAACTTCCAATTTCAAGCTTTTGAAAGGGAAAGTGGATTTCAAACTTATTTTTATACGCATATGATAGGTGCATCCTTTTTTTTTTATTAAATGAAATGATCACTATTGAATTAGTTTTGTATTGGTACTCTATAAAAATGGTAAATGAAATATGACATATGAGAAGTTATATATTGATGCTATGATGCATATGACATGAAAGGGAACCTGAGTATTTAAACAAAATATGATATGAAATTGAAACAAAAAACTTGAAATGAGAAGCAAAATGAGACTATTTGAAAATGATTGGGAGAGGAACCAGATGTAGAGTTAGACTCCCAGGTTTTTGAAAATGTTGATATTAATGAATAATGAACCGTATAGATTGATATGAATTACGATGGGTTTGAGGCTCTGCGGTGAAAGACCGAAAACTTACGCAAGATGGAAATCACATGTCCACGGGTTAGCCAATGAAATGTGATATTGCGTCGTGGTGAGTTATAGAGCTATCTATTACCCAATGATTTCGCGTAGCCTATTGAAAATTAATAGAGAGGGGTTCCTATAAGCTACACCCGATGCCAATTCATTATTGTGATGCGATTTTGTGATAAACTGTATAATAAAAATGTGATACATTTTTTTTTGTAAAAAATCGGATGATGAGATAATAATATGGATAAATGTGAAAGAAATGAATATTTTGAAAATGGCTTAATAAATGAATAAATTGACGTGCGTGGGTGGGTGTGTGTGTGGGAATAAATAGCGAATTGGTGGAACTTGCATTTTTATTTCGGCTGTACCCATTATACCTCACAAATCATGCTTAACATTAGAATTAGTTTTTATCCTACGAGCTTCTTCTCATGTATGTGTACTAAAACTATTTCAGGTTTTGAAGATCGGAGTGATTCTAGGACAAAGGATGCATGCTGGGAAAAGGGCTAGAGGAAATATTTGTTTCATTGTATTTTGAGTTAAGTTTGTACCTAAAGTAAATTGGATGAATGTAATTGATATAAAAGTTTAAAGTTGAGCATTTGTTGTCATCTATCCTTGTATGGTTTGTAAGCAAACTTTTGAAACTCTTGTTTTGAGTTGGAATCTTTTAAAATCCTAAACAAGGGAAACAACCTTTTTTACGCATATGTTATGTTTGAAAAGGTTATTCAGGTTATAGTTTTGACATGTCTGACTCGAGGTTGGGTCGTAACAAACGGTATCAGAGCTCTATGTTCGGATACCTAAGAGCCATGGAAAGTTAGGATGACCCTTATATGAGAATTGTTTGATAAGATTAGGCACCACTACACGGCATGAATTGTGTGCTTGCATGGGTTTGCAGTTGAATTATTTTGCGTATGTTATGTGTTTATATAGGTATGGAGGGTTGAGTCGTAGGATGATGTGGCATGCCAGTTGGCGTCCGATCAACTACTTTGGGGTTCAAAATAAAAAAGTATTTGACTGATATTCTTCCTATGAGAAATCTAAATTAGTTGCCCAAATTGTTGCATTACTCTAAGGCTTTCCCTCGGTATGTGAATATATATTGATGCGATGTGACTAGGTAGTGAGTGGGATGAGTAGTGTATAGCTTGGCTTTAGAAGGTTAAGTTGAGATTAACCTATTTGGGAGTCATGATATTCTTGTTATAAGAGTTATGCCTGTGGGGCTAGGACGAGTGTAGGTCTGGATGGTGATGTGGGATTTGAGAATGTGACCCGGTGACCAGTAATTGCGGTAGGGTGTTTGAAACCTTTTGAAGGTTGTTTGTTGTGGTTGGGTATAGGTGTGATTTCGGGCGCAATGAGAATTATGTACGTCATGAGCCGTGTACTCTGAGATTGGGTATGGGTGGGAGCATAGTGGTTGAGAACATAATGGACGGGAGCGTAATAATCTCTGGCCTAAGGTGTGTTAAAAAGTCTAAGTTTAGACAGTGTTTGGGATGTCCCTTACCCTATGGGTGTTGTTGGTAACCATAGTAGTGCTAGATAGTTTTGAGAGTCTGTCGATGACCGATGAGTTTCTTTTGAGGCTTGTTGCTAAGTTACATCCTGTGATAGGAGTTAGAAGTTGTACAATGATGAGCATGTAGGTTGAAGATGTTGTTGACGAATAGATTCTTGAGTGATATACACGTATGTACGGAGAGATGTGTATTGGTGATGGTTGTGATGTGGTGAATGATGATTCGAGATTATTTAGGAAGTTTCATGGAAAAGAGCTTGATGACTAGGATTGTTGTTCCCAAGAATATGAGACTTTGTGGAATACCTGGTGATTGGTAAAGATATGAGTATGTGATATTGGTGAGGCATGTGGTAGATATTGTTGGGGTGGCTGACTCGATCATGTTAGGACGACGTGTTGATAGGTGGAAATCCCATAAGGGGATGATGGAAGTGAACTGTATCTGGTTTAAAGTCTAGATGTGGTGGTGTTGTGTTACCTTTAAGGGGCGAGTGATAGGGTGGTGCCTTTAGTCTAGAGTTAATAAGCGAGGTTCGTTTGTTCGTGTGGCGTGTAGTTGCTTTCATGTTCGGATAGCTATGTGCAGGTGGTACTAGTAAAGTGGCATAAGAGGCACGTGTAACCAGTTAAACATTTTGTGTTTTGATGGGTGTACTGGAGCAGTGAGATCGAGACTATGACGTGCTTTCGCCTACTTGTTTGGTTGTTACCTACCTTTTGGGAATCGAGTTGGTGTGAAGTGACCTGTAAGGAGATGTCCTAAGTGAAGCGAGTATGTGTAATGTTATGCTTTAGTGGATAACCAGTGAGGGTTTTGTGGACGTGTGAGATGCATTGTTGAGAGGTGAAAGAGTAAACTATAGTTGTAGTGTTTAAGTAAAGAACTGAGTACGAGAACCTGGTGTGACGAGGAATATACCCATTATGATTGGTAGCTGATAATGTTTGTATTCAGATATCCGATATCTTTACAAAGAATAATGGTTGACCTCCTTATAACCCAAGTGTGTGATGGTTACCTTGAAGGATAGTAGCCTTGAGTAAGAGCATAAAGTTGACTCGTGATTTCTCTAGTAAGAGAGACATTTCATAATTAGTTATCCAGTGAGACTGTTCTTCCTTGGTGGGAATTAAACATTTGGATTGTATAAATGTGGGTTTGTTTGCCCGTGGTTCCTTGAAGAGCCCATTTGCTTTACCCTGCGAACTTGAGTGTTTGGAAATGTAACCTGAGTTGTACAGAATGTCGATAGCTTAAATCCTCGTTAAGAGAGATCCTAAGGGGAATTCAGTGATTGAATTGTTTATGTGGTGAAATTCTCGAGTATTAGTTTTGTGGGATTCCAGCAAAAATAGAGGTCCGTGGTTGGGTTGTTTTCCTCAAGACTAGGAGATCGTGCTTGAGGATCGTGCTGGGTGCATGAGGTTTGAACGAACCATAGAGGGGTTCGATAGTGTGGTTGGCCTAGTGCTGAGACGGTGTTTCTTAGATGTGATATGTCTGAAAGTTATTTGTGTTCAACCTAAGGTTCATAGGTAGATATTTTGTTTACCTAGGGGAACGGAGTGTAGAGTAATAAGATTCATTAGTATACCGTGTGGTTTGGGTGACCTGGAGTGATAGGCGAGAAAAAGTGGGGTAAGATGTCTGTGATAGATGTGTGCCTGGGTAGTGAAAGTGCGAAAGGCATCAGCATAGTCGTGGAAGTTATTGGTAACTTTGGAGGGAAGGTCTCTGGATTGGGTTTCCTTGGTTTGGTACTGTGCACCTTCTATGTAAGTTGCTTGGACTGTGAGCCCAAGGATGTGACATGGCTACGATTTGCCTAGTGGGAGTTAGGTAAGTGATGCGTAACCTTGTGAAGTGAGGCTTTGCAATAATGGGAATGTTGGCGTTGTGTCTCCGTGTGTAATTGGTGACGAGCTTGTAGTCCAATGGGACGTGTTGAGTGAGGTATGAGAATTGATGAAGTTCACGTGTGTGCGAATGAGGTTTGAGAGTACATTGAGGTTGGATCATTGTTTCTGATTGGTCGTTTCTTTCTTAGGAAGAAGATATGGTTGTCTTGCGGACAGTGGCTGTATGTGGATTGCTCCACCTTGGTTATGTGTAACGGTCAGGACCATTGGTTGATTCTTAGTCCGATTGTTTTGGGGAGATAGGAGTCTCCGTGGATTAGTATTCGTGCAGTGATCCGTGAGTTGCGCCTAGAGAATGGGTACTACCAAAATCGGATGATCGGAGAACTAAGTTCTTCGTAGGTTTTCGGGATGGAGTTTGTTTGCTCTACCGTGTAAGTGTAAGAGTGTGGGGGTTGTGTTCCCTATGAGATGGGGTTGGTAGACCAGGAATATTTGTCCTTGCTAACAAGAGGGTTAGTATTGATGTATAGAGTCTTTTCTGCAGTGATTAATGGAGGATTGTTAACCATTGTGTGCAGTTTGTTCTCGGTGGTGTAAGGTATGGTTGCACATTTAGCTCTCAGTGGAATGGAAAGTTTTTCGAAACCTTACGACTGGGGTATCCACGTGGTAGGTTTCTGATGGACTTTTGTGACTTTGAATTTGTGTTTTGTTTGGGGATTGAACTACTCAGAGTTCTTAAAGTCGAGGAATGGTCGTCGACTGTGGTGAGTATTGTATTTTGGACGTAATCGTATGCTTGAATTATGGTCCCAAGAATGTGGTAAGATATGAGTCAGGAAGGAGTTGATGTTTGAGAAGCCTTGGTTCGTATAGTTCATCGAGACTAGCATGATGATTTGGTTTGGAATGTAGGGGCCGTGATGAGCGCTATATAAGAAGAAGTTACTAAGTGTAAGAGGCAAGTTTTGGTTGGCCACCTGACGAATAAGACTTGAGCTTAAGTACTCTGCTATTGTGGGTTCAGGGGACCGATGTATGTGCTATAAGTTTGGGGTTGACGTCGGATGACAGTGATCACGTTTGATTCAAAGTTAATCTGTAGATTTAGAATCAGTGATTTGAGGGTAAGAATTGTGGTTCATGATGGAGGATTGAATAGAGGACGACGGTTTAGATGAAGTGCATTCTTTTGTATTACAGGTGAATTAAGTGAGTTTTTTCCTAAAAGTAGGTGTTTGTGCTGTTGCTCGTAGATGAGCATCTTGTTAGCTTCAGTGACAGCATCGGAAGCATCAACACGGTATCGATGTGGTATCCAAGTGGGGGGTCATCAGTTGATCGTCAGAATAAGAGTAAGGTTTGTGTGAAATAGGTGACTTCGTGGGTTCGGTGAGAGTTGTATATTGAGGTTTGGCAAATGCGAGATGGGTCTTGATCCGATGTTTATGGATAACAGTAGTATTAGTGGGGACTTTGTGCGCATGGGTAGTCTTTATGACAATTTATTCTTCGAAGATGTGTTTATGTCGTGTGGCGACAGTCTTGGGGTTTCTATGGTTAGGTTGGCATCAGAGATTGATGATGGTTGATGGGGTGGTGTTTAGCTTGAGATTCAGTGTTGAATTTCGGTGACAAAATTCCTTTATAGGGGGAGAGTTGTGAGACCCTAACCCGTGTTACTTACAAATTATTAAGTGTAGATAAGAGTATGAATTAAAACTTGAAGTTGGTAATGTTCGGAGCTTGGATACGCATGAAAGATATGTTAGAGGAAGAATATGAGGTTCTAATGGATGTTTGGACAAAAATATGTAAAAAAATATTTGAAGGAAAGTGACATACCTTCACTAATTTGGTCATAACGTTTTGTATAAAATAAATCATGGTATAAGGTTTGAACCATTGGAAAGTAGACTTTTAGAGTTTCAATTTGAGCACAAGAATGACCCTATTTAGATTTCGGATGAAATAGATATGTTTGTTCAAAGTCGGACTAAAAGTGCAGTCGCAGAGACCGATTAAGCGGTCCTGAGACCGATCGAGCGGTCTGTGATGGACAGAGGCTACAAATTTTGATTTTTGGGTTGATTTTGTCATTCTCTCTTCTCTCTTCTCTCTCTAAAGTTGAGGGGTGACCTTGGGTTTAGGTTTTGGAGCTCCTTGGAGCTTCTCATGATCGTCGAAGGTCGAGATCTTGTCGTTTTCTTACGCGAGCTACCGTAGGAGAGTGCGGATGTTCGTTGAAAACTCCTCCGTGGTGACGCGTGTTGAGCTTTGGGGAATTTGAACTCGCGGGAGGTTTGATTCTTGGTGGTGGGACATCTATGAGGTAGGATCTTGACTCTCTCTTGTGATTTGTTAAAATTTGTGGTGTTTATTTTCATTAAGGTAAACCCTAACTTACTATATATACGAAACTAAGACTTGGGTGGGGTTTTTGGGAGAAAATTGAGGTGTGTGGATTCTATGTTGGGTATTTGGGATGTATCATTCTTGGAAACTAATAAAAATCGAGATGATGGAGTTTTGT
>JAOTRH010161648.1:0-12817 GCA_034768845.1 Heliamphora exappendiculata
AACCTAATTTATTTATCGGGAATCCATATCTTAAACGTGGAGAGAATTCAGTGCATTTGATAATTGAAAACTCAAGATATAATTTGAGTTAAGGCCGGGAGTTTAGTTAGGACCTTTAGTGGAATAAGTTCTGGTTCGTGCGAGAAATGATCTAATTCAGGGACAGAGTTAGGAATATCCAGTTTTCTCATACGGTTAGCTCGAGTCCTATACTTCCTCGTGATCCCTCACTAGCCCATTATACGCACGGATATTTTCTTATCGGTTTCGATAATTATTTTATTTAATTTGAATGTCGGTTTTACCGCCAGGAACATTCGGGGATTAAATTAAATAATAAAGGGCGGTTTTGGACTTTTGCACGCCTTGGGATCACTCCTTAAGTGGCCGGCCCTAATTGAGGGGCTGGGAGTTGTTTTATAGATATATATATCACTTGTCTAATTTCTTGGTAGGAAGATATATATTGTTGCCATGTATATCTTAAGAAAGATATGCATGCCGTGTATATCTTAAGTGAATATATGTATATCATAATAGAAGACTCAAAACCCTAATCATCCTCCTCTAGTTGCCGCCCCCCCTCTCTCTCTGTTTGGCAATTTCATTATTGCTTCTTGGAGACCAAGTGTGAGAAGAAACCAAAAAAGAAAATAGCTTCGATCGGCATCGGTGCCCACACACCGTGATCGTCGTAGCGCGTCCGGGATATACGTGAGAAGATTGCCAGGTCATCTTCAACGTATTCGGGAGTTTTTTAAACTTTTTGACAATTTCCATAAAGGTATAATAGTATTTAGATTAATACCATTCTTATTTTTCATGAAAAATGCACGCGTCGTTTTTTACGGTCACGGCGCCGGTTCTAAAATTTTTTCTGCATCCCAACACCTCCATAAACTCCATTTACCATCGCTGGCGTAGATTTAGGTCCTTCTGAGAAAATAAGTATTTCAAACTATTGTGATCCAAGAAAATCTCAAAATGCTCACATTACAAATAGTGCCGCCATGCCTTCAAGGCAAAAACGAAGATTGCCAACTCTAAATCATGTGTCGGATAATTTTGTTCGTATGTCTTCAATTGTTGAGTTCCATAAGCCACAACCTTACCGTCCCGCATCAAGACACATCCTAAGCCATCATGTGACGCATCACAATACACCGTGTAACCCAAACCTCGCACTTGAATAACTAACACTAGTGCACTTGTCAATCTCTTATTCAGCTCCTAAAAAGCCAACTCACAAGACTCACTCGAAACAAACTTGACTCCCTTCCACGTAAAGCGAGTCATCGGCATGACAAGTCGAGAAAAATCTTTCACGAATCATCGGTAGTAACTTTCCAAACCTAAAAAGCTGTGAATCTCAAATACGTTCTTCGGTCCCATCATTGCATTGGTCTTCGAAGAATCCACAGATACTCTATCCCCCGATACCAAATGTTTAAGAAATTTCACCTCAGGCTTCCAGAATTCCCAATTCTCAAACTTTGCATACAGTTGATGTTCCCTCAAAACCTGTAAGGCAACATGGAGATGTTCCTCATATGTCTCCCTTGATGGTGAGTAAATAAGAATATCGTCCACAAATATAACCACAAAACTGTCAAGATATGGATGAAATATGCGATTCATCAAGTCCATGAACATCGCAGGAGCGTTCGTCAAATCGGATGGCATAACTAAAAGCTCGTAGTGACTGTAATGAGTTCAGAAGGCAGTCTTCACTATATCCTCGTCCCTGATCCTCAACTGGTGATATCCTAATCTCAAATCAATCATAGAGAAACAACATGAAGCCTTTTAACTAATCAAATAAGTCATCAATCCTCGACATTCACTATTACGTGAATCAGCTTCCAATAATCAATACGCAATCTCAAGGACTCATCATTCTTCTTGGTAAATAAAGTTAGGGCTGCCCACTGCAATGTACTTGGGTGGACAAACCCCTTTTCAAGTAACTCTTGAAGTTGTACCTTAAGCTCTCATAACTCTACTGGTGCATAATGATAAGACGACATCGAAATAGGTGCAGCTCTTGAAACAAGATCAATAGAAAATTCTACCTTATGACTCAGTGGTAACTCAAATAGATTGTCAAGGAAAACATCTAGATAGTCACAAATCACAAGGGCAAACTTTCCTCGAATCCCAACAACCACATCCAACATGAGGGCAGAAAAGAGGAAACTATGGTTTCCTGGTTTTGCATAACATCGGGCATTGGCACCGAACTATTGTCCTGATCACCCATGAAACAAAAACAATCACCCTTATGTGTACAAATCAATACAGTCCATCGATCGCAATCGATATAGGCACGATAGGTGGTCTCCATCCCTAGGATGATATCAAACGTGATCATGTTGAAAATGATGAAATCAAACTCTAAACAGCGGTTGGTAACCTCTAACTCACAAGATCTATAAACTCGTCCTAACACCACGTTCCCACTAACCGAGGTCTCTACACACCGTGTGCTACCCAATGAATCTATCTCCAACCCTAAAGTAGATGTAAAAGCAGATGAGATAAAAGAATGTGATGCACCCGTGTCGATAAGAACACTTGCTCCATGATCTGTATACTAAGAGAGTACCTATAATAACTAAGGTAGTCGTTGTAGCACCAGGGACAACAAGTGCCTTGGAGGAACTAGGATCTGTAAGGGCGTAAACTCTGCCCTGTGGTCCCCTGGTCTTCCCACCATAGCTCTACAATGTGGGCTATGGCACTGACTGAACTGAGGCACCCCCTTCCAAAACCCTAGAAGTTTTAGCTACTGGCTGCTACTACGACTGTCGGTAAGTATGTTGTCCTAGTGCAAACTGCACAACCAGTGCACCTTCCGTGCTCTGTACACTCCCTCCCTGAGGGCAGGTCCTAGAAAAATGCCCTGGCTGGCCACATCCAAAACAGACTGGTGGCTCTCTCCTCTAAGACTAAATAGGTACTGAACCTTAGGACTGTCTCTTTTGTGGGCAATCTATCACACGATACCTTGGTTTCCTACGTCGATAACAGATGAGCTCTCTTTGCTCTGGTCTCCCTGATGAAGCTACTGAGGGTGTTGGTGCAGAAAATTATTGTTGTGACCCAAAAAGATGAAAACCAAGGCCAAAGGACCTCAGCCACTTGTTGGAGCACCCACCTAACTGTGCATCCGCTCCACTCTACAGTACCCTGACCTCCCTGAGTCCACGAGTCTCACTCAAAGTGTTCTCGATTGTAGTTACCAAATCCACTAACTCCATAAAGACAGTCTCAATCCTGCCACAAGTTCCCTAATCGCAGGCTGCAAACCCCTCTCAAATCTCTTTGAACATAGCTCATCAGTAGCCACAGATTCCTATGCAAAGCAAGATAAATTGGTAAACCTGGCCTCGTACTGCACAACATTCATTGTCCCTTAGGTGAGAGAATAGAACTCCTGTCAATTTATATCCCTCGATGATTCGGGAAAGTATTTCTCTAAAAAAACCTTTGCAAAAGTCACCCACATACCCTCCTCGGTGGTTCTGGCAAATTTCCACCACTGATGGGTGTCACACCTCAGTTGAAACACGACAAATGCAACTCTTAAGTCATCCTCGACTATCTGCGGTGTATCCAAAATTCCCGTCACAAGCTCCAACCATACTGTGGCCACCTTAGGATTGGGATCCCCGTCAAAGGCAAGAGGGTCAAGACGTCGAAACTCCCGCATCGCAACAGTCGCCGTCGGCTCAAGTACTCTCGCCCCTCCCCTAGTGGCCTCAGCTAGCTAACGGATGGAGCCCACCATCCCACGTAGCAACCCTACCCTGTTTATTTATCCTTGGGGAGCATTAGCATCCCCAACATCAGGGATTAGCACATCCCCTTGGCCTAAACCACGGCTTCGTCCTCCCTGCACAGACATAACTTCTACACGAAAGTAATACAAAGCATAACAACATAAGATTCAATCATCATGTTATTATCAATGTATGTCATGTAATCATACTAACACTTAGCCATTTAAGATCAGATAAATAGGTTCCACGTACTGAGGAGTACCATCAAGAGTGATGAGTCAATTTGGATAACCCACTTAGATTCCTTGCTAGAAAGTATGTCGACTAAATGCATTTCTAACTCGATTTCCAAATTTGTTAATCCAAATGCCCGAAGGTAAGATTAATCAATCCGAAGGTCTAACCTCGATGCTCACGCATACACGACATTCTCATGTTCAATAGATTACCATCACCATGTTATCAAAATATTTAGAAACATATAATTAAGCACGCGCAATTATCCTCACAAGGTGATGTAACATCTCTCACGACTCTTAGGTATTTGAACTTAAAACTCTGATACCAAGTTCTCATGCCCCGAAACTCGGGTCACACGAACCACTCAAGAAACATCCATTTTATGCTTCTAATTTCCATCAAAACCACCCGAGCCCACATGGGCCCAAGAACATAAATGAAAATGAGCTTAAAACCTTTGAAAAATGCACTTTCGAGGGTTTATTTTATGTAAAAGAATATCTCAAAAGAATAAGGTCATAGTCCCCAAGAGCCAAACTTTAAAACAAATGACCAAAAGTTTCAGAAATCAGCTCAGATCACTCGATCGGTCAAAAAACCGCTCGAACGGTCCGTACAAGCCCACTGATTTTTCACTCAAAACATAAAAACATAATGTTTACCTCAATCGCTCGATATCTATCGAGCGGTTGGGATCTAGACCCATTTTTAAAATATTTCCTTTGAAAAAAAACAACACTTAGTCCTTTTTGAACCCACCAAGGAAAAAAATGCCAACAAAGACATGGTTCAAAATCCTCCCCCAGGCATACTAGTTGATATAAAGTATATAACCAACCAAAAATGATTATTAAAAATGTTAAAACTATTAGAGGTAAATTGCCAAGATCATTGATTTGAATACGATTCTTAGATAAAAAAAATACTGGACGGGCAATCGTCAAAACAAGCTCGCGTTTAAAACTTTTTATTGTCGAACGATTAAAATAAAATTTGTACTCCCAAAGTTAGATTTTGAATTATACCCTTCGAGATCTGGTGAAATGATTTCAGTTATTGCAGCAACCACGAGTTTGTAAACACCGAGTTGAAGCTTCGATCTATGCCTTCTACTGTATTTCCGGACGTGAGTCACGAACGTAGGGTGGGTTACGATCTTTCGTGATCTTGAACCTGCTAATATAGCCTCTTAGGAATTACGTGGAAACCCTAATTCACAAAGTGTGGAATGAGGAATAGGGTTAACATAACCGCATATATATAAGGTTAGAGTAGGGACTTATGGAGTAAATAGGACTTGGCTTCTAATATAATTATAAAAATTTGCCTGCTCCTAAAATAATTTCATAAAAATATAAATTACAATTCATACCACTAAAGAATGATAATTATACTCCCAACCACATTCTCAAAATCGATTATTCGTGCTCTTCTTATTAAATGCTTAACTCATCTCCCCATATTAAGATTTTCGATACTTGCCAATTAAATTTAATTACTGATAATTTAATTTAATCGACTTCTTTAAAATTTCTTAAGTTCTTCCATTTAACTTATTTGACTGCCAGATAATTAAATCCACCTGCATGGTTTGGCCTAGTCAAAACTTATAAGCTTCTTTAAGGGGGTATGGTCAATCTCGAACAATCGGGACGTGAATTCTGTCAATAATTAATATTCAATATATAAATAACACAGCTATCCAACTCATCGAGAATATAGATCCATATAAGATTGCATCCTCTAATGAATCAAAACAATAAATATTAAATATACGTTAACAATAATTATTACGAGATTAAGAGTATAAGCACTCATAATAACCTTAGGGTGTGAATTAGTTTATATAGTCAGTATAAAATTAATTACCCCAACGTGGTCATGTTCAATACACAGAAAGTATACTAGCACAGTGAGTCGAAACAATAGACGACGCTATTATTTGTTCTGCGTAACCAAGATAGGCCTACTAAAACTCGGTGCTATAGTCGTACTGATAATTTGTACAATTCCTTCTAAATAGGGAACTAAAACTTATATTCTGCAAGAACCAACAATCTGGTCTTTTGTGTGCAAGCTGTACTCTACACCAAATTAAATACTATACAGAATAAAGGACATCCATGCATAACATTAAAGAAATGATATCGCATACATTGCTCGTTAAAATTCTCATAAAATAAAAAATAATTTTATTAAAGAATAAAATAAAATACCAAAACCAACAAAATTCATAATTTCTTAGTATGCAACCCTGACAATCTCCCACTTATACTCAGAACCATGTTGCCATACATCTAACTCCCATGCCCTCTACATGACTATTAAAAATCTTAGCCGATAGGCTCCTTGTAAAAGGATCTACAAGGTTGTCCCCTGATACAATCTTGGTCACAACAACATCACCTCTATGTATAATTTCTCGTATTTGGTAATATTTATGCTCAATGTACTTTTCTTTCTTATGGACTCTTGGCTTCTTCGAGTTTACAGCCGCTCCGCTATTGTCACAATAAAGTAATAGCCGACTGAGCTGAAGGTACCACACCAAGATCTAATAGGAAGTTCCTGAGCCAAACAACCACATTGGCTACTTCAGAAGCTGCCACATACTCGACCTCCAAGGTGAAATTAGCAATGTAGGACTGCTTGATACTCCTCCAACTTATAACTCCACCTCCCAACGTAAACACATATTATAAGGTAAACTTATAGGAATCTTTGTTTGACTAGAAGTCTGAGTCTATGTACCGCAAAGATACTAGACTATCTGTCTGGTATACCAACATATAATCTTTAGTCATTTTTAGGTACTTGATTATATTCTTTACTGCAGTCCAATGCTTCTGTCCTGGGTTAAACTGATATCTGCTAATCATGCCAACAGCAAAGCAGATGTCCAGTCTAATACAAAGTATAGCATACATTAGGCTTCCTACTGTCGAAGCATAAGGAACTGCCTTCATCTTCTCTATCGCGTCAGGTGTCTTAGAACACTGATACTTAGATAGAGTGATTCCATGTCTGAAAGAAAAAAAATTTCTTAGAATCCTACATGCTAAAATGACCAAGGATGTCATTGATGTACTTTGCTTTTGATATGCCCAGCATTCTTTGTTTTTGATCTCACAAAAACTTGATCCGAAGGATGTGACTTGCTTCTCCCATGTCCTTCATAACAAACTACCCAGATAACCATACTTTTACCAAAGATAACACCCCCACATCATTTTTGATAAGCAAGATATTATATGCATAAAGTACTAGAAAGACCACCATGCTTTTGTCACGCTTCTTGTACACATAAGACTCATCTTGATTTTGATCAAAATCATATGACTTTATGGCTTGATCAAACCGAGTATTCTAAGACCTCGATATCTTCTTAAGTCCATAAATAGATCTCTTAAGCCTGCACAACATGTGCTCCTAGCCTTTTGCTATGAAACTATCTGATTGTACCATATGAATACACTCGTCAAGACTTCCGTTAAGAAAAGCTGTCTTGACATCTATTTGTCAAAATTCGTAATCGAAATGAGTCATAATGGATAAGAGAATCCAGATAGACTTAAGCATGGCTACCGACAAAAAGATTTTCTCATAATCGATCCCTTTTTTCTGAGTGAACCCTTTTACAATAAACCTAGTTTTGAAGGTTTTTATCATCCCATCTGCTCCTCTCTTTCTCTTGTTGATCTACTTGCATCTGATGGATTTTATCCCTTTAGGTGGTTCTACAAGTTTTCAGACCTGATTAGAATACATAGATTCCATCTCTGAATTCATAACCTTTTGCCAAATATCTGCTGGGGTATCAATGACTTGTGTTTCCTCTTCCGTTCTACTGGTATTTCTTCTCAATTCTTCCAAAATAATTTTACTTTTGGGCTTGAGGTCCATAATATAATCATCTTCTAAGAATCGGGTATTGGTGCTAACAATGACATTTTGATCCTTAAAATTATAAAATAAACCACCATTCATTCTCTTGGTATACCCGACAAAGAAATAAACTTCTATCCTCGGTTCTAACTTACTCGCGTTCTGTTTCAAGACATGTGCTGGACACCCCAAAATTTAAATGTCTCAGACTAGGCTTACGCTCAATCTACAATTATGTGGAAGTAGAAGGTACTAACTTAGAAGGTACCAAGTTCAGAATATAAGCCTTTGTATCTAATGCAAATCCCCAAAATGAATTAGGTAATTTTGAATAACTCATCATCAACCATACCATTTTCATAAAAATTATATTCCTTCTTTCTACTACACCATTCTGCTGCAGAGTACCCGGTGCATTCAACTGGGATATAATCCCTTCTAATGACAAGTAGTCCCTAAACTCTCCAAATAGGTACTCATTACCACGGTCGGATTGTAGTGATTTGATATTTTTATTCAGATGCTTCTCCCCTTCACCTTAAATTCTTTAAATTTTTTAAAGCATTCAGACTTGTGGTGCATTAGGTAAATATATCCATACCTTAAGCAATCGTCAATGAAACAAACGAAGTACTCAAAGCCACCTCTAGCCTAGATAGTCAAAGAACCACACACATCAGAGTGAACCAGTTCTAACGGTTCTTTAGCTCTATATCCTTTAGCTAAAAAGGGCCTCTTGATCATCTTACCCTCTAAGTAAGACACACAAACTGAAAGTGCCTTCACTTCTAATGAACTTAAAGGTCCAACTTTTACCAATCTATTTATCTGTTTTAGATTAATATGACCTAAGCGTATGCGCCAAAGAAACGTTTGGTTCATTAAAGAAGGAGCATTTCTTTTACCTGGTAAGTTAGATGTGTTATTTAATTCAGTCACTTCAAGTGTAGGAGAGATAGGAGTAATAATATAAAGATTATCCACTAATGTACCAGAACAGATGAACCGTTTATTATCCTTAATAAACACTGAGTTATTAAAATAAACTAAATATCCGTCTTTAACTAATCTAGAAATAAAAATTAAATTTTTTCTAATGGACAGTAGATAAAGACAATCTCTCAATATTAATACCCTATCTCTACTAAAACTAAAAGTGATAACTCTCACTACAAATGCTGCCACCTTGGTATTATTGTCCATATGAAGGTAAATCTTTTCATCACTGAGTTGTCGAGTTTCTTGCAATCCCTGCAATGAATTACAGACATGATTAGTGGCTCACGTATCTACACACTTGTTAGGGTTGGTGTACTGAAAATCATATTTTTAGTATTTAATTTTATTTTAATAAAATTATTTTTTTATTTTATAAGAATCTTTATGAGCAATGTATGCATATCATTTCTTTGTTATGCATGGATGTCCAATATTCAGTATAGTATTTAATCTGGTGTGTAGAGTACGGCTTACACATAAAAGACTAGATTTTAGGTTCTTGCAGAATATAAGTTTTATGTTCACAGTTTACACTACAAGAATAAGGGTATTTGACGATGAAATCTAGCGAGAAAAATAAATTTCGTCTTTAAAGGTAAGTAAAAGGCAAGGAAATTAGAATTTCGTCGCTAAATAAAAGAGAATTGGAGAGAAAAATAAATTTTCGTCGCAAAATACATTTATTCTTATATACTTATATTTTAAGATTTTATTATATTTATGCTTATAATTTTAAATTTAATTTAGATAGTAAGAATATTAAATATACATTTTAAAAGATATAAATTTTAATTAAATTAAAACCCAGAAAAGTGACCAAGTAGGGCCTTATTGATAAATGAAAGAAATGATTTATGAGCCTTAGTGCTGTAAGCCTAGATCCTCCAACAGTTGGGGTACAAACTACAACAAAATGCATCATTAGTGACGAGTTTGCCAGTGCAAGGCATGTTAGTTGGCAAATGCAAGCTTTTGGTTTCCAAAAAAAAAAAATGTATTGGCAAAACATCCAAAAATAATCTTTTTTGGCAACGAAGAATACATTTGTCAAAAAAAAGTGTTAGGGAAATTTTGGCCACCCCAAGTCTTTCCCTCCACGGAGGGAAGATGTTTTGCCTACACAATTTTTATTTTTGGCTACCAATAGTGTGTCGGTAAAAGTTTTTACTTTCAACAGCGATTTGTTTCCGTCATAAAAAATCAAAGCATAATCTATTGATCACATTTTTAAAAAAAATTAGTACATGACATTATATAATATTTTTAAAAATACGAATTATTAACTCCATCTACTTAGTTTATTAAGTAAAAATCTTAACGCTACCGCTTCTGATCACCATCGCTGTCTTTTGCTATTCTTACTGGCTAACTTCTCGGGTCACAACTTCAACCACTATATTCATTCGCAGGTTGAAACTATCATTTTTTAAACATCTATGTACCAAACATGTTTTTGTTTTTACTTATTTTTATAAAAATTAACAAAAATAAATTTTTTGTTTATTATAGACAAAAAACATAGAAAACTATAAATATTACCAAACGGGGCCATAATTTCTTTCACAAGAGCTTATTATTTCAAAAAGTGGTATGAAGCACTAAAACATAAATTAATTAGAAAAACAATAAAAATGCTCATGAAATAAAAAGTAGTACGTTTTATATAAAAAAATTAAAGACATCTAATTACTCGATTCAACCATAATGAAAAAATATACAAATTATAAAATATTTTGAAAGAAATTAGGGAAAGTAATATATCATATATTTGTTTTATCTAGGACTCAAATTCCTATAAAAAAAAGGACTAAAAAATATATATATTTATATTGTATTTATAAAACACAAGTCCCACATTTGGAAAAAATCTCATTTCCTTCCCGCCAAGATCAAACTCACTAAACCTAGGTTTGCCCCATCTAATTAGCTTTGCTCCCACTAACTCCATCGTAGCCCTCTCGCCCTCTTGCCCACGTTGTTGCTATCTCCGTCGTAGTCTCCCTCTCGCCCTCGCGCCGGCGCCCTTACATCACCATCGCCGTTGCCCTCTCACTATCGTCGTCGCCCAGTATTGGTATGTCTCTCGTCGTCTCCTTCCATTCCACTATCTTCATTTCACAAATCGACACCCCTCCCATCATCGAGCATAGCACTAATTGTCACTGCAAAACATAGATTAATCATCGCCGTCACACATAGCATTGATTGTCGCAAGCCATCTCGCAACCCCTGCTAGCACTAATTGTCTCTAGCCACATAGCATTGATTGTTCCCAAAATTTCCTATCACAAGGTTTGATATCAGTTCATGTGCCACCTATGTTTATAAGGATATTTAGTTCTCTATATGTTGATAGTTGGGAATCTTTTATGCTTCTTTCGTGTTGGGGTTGTTTCAGCAAGCTTTATTCGTCACCAATTCTGAGTTGCTTAGTGGCATATTGAAGATAGCATAAGATGGACCTTATCTGTTGGGGTCATGCTAGTTATGGATTCCTCTTCGGTTAGGGCACCATTTGATTCCTTCTTAGAATCGCCTCCCAATGAAGTAAGTTGCTTCTACAAATCTAGTATATATTCTGCCTGTGACATTGAGCAGATAAAACAAAAATTAGGCGAAAGGGATTGTCTCTAAAATCAAACTTAGAACAAAATACACTTCATAGTAGATTCACACAAAACCAGGAGTCAATTGTATATTGGAAGACTAACGCAAAGTGAGAACTCAAAAATAGGTTTATTTCATCTCAAAAATGAAAACTGGAGCACTAATGATAATGGTTGTGATACTTGTATTTTTCTAAATAATGTAGATTTTCTTTTAGTAAATAGTTTTGATTGTATTTTAAGACTTGAGATCCAGGCGATACATGTGTATATCTTATTGTTTGGGTTTGACAAGTTTACAAAAATTTAGGATAGTCTAAAAAATAGAGAAAACTCTGCCAAAATTCTTGAAAAATATATTTAGAATATTTTGGAGTTTGGCTACGTGAAAGGACTTGACATGAGACATTCCTCCTTTCATAGGTGTTGGAGCGGAAAAAATTTTGAACCGACGTCGTGATCGTAAAAAATGACGTATGCATTTTTAATGAAAATTGAGAACTATATTAATCTTAATAGTATAATACCTTTATGAAACTTATCGAAAAGCTTCAAGATATCTTGAATACGTTGAAGACGACCTTGCAATCTTCCCACGTATGTCCCGGACGCACTATGACGATCACGGTGTGTGGGCACCGATTCCGATCGAAGAGTTCTTCCTCCTTTCAGTTTCTCCTCACACAATAATCTCTAAAAGGCAAAATTAATTGCCTAAGAGGAGAGGGGGCAACGGCTATGAGAGGGTATTAGGGTTAGGTAGTTTTCTCTTAATGATATATCCCATATATATCACTTAAGATATGTTTGGCATATATATCTTCCCACCTCAAAAATAGCAAGAGATATATATCCATCATAAAAATAAATCCCCATCCCCATATTAGGGTCGGCCACCTAAGAAGTAATCCCTAAGTGTGCCAAAAATTAAAACTGCCCTTCAACATTTAATTTAATTCCTGAATATCACCGGTGGCAAAATCGACATTCTAATTAAATTAAATAATTATCGAAACCAACAAGAAAAATATCAATGCGTATAATGGGTTACGTGAGAGATCACGAGAAAGTATAGGACTCAGGCTAACCATACGAGAAAATCAGATGTCCCTAACTCTGTCCCTGAGCTAGATCCTTTCCCGTACAAACCAGAACTTATTCCACTAAAGGTCCTGATTGAACTCTTGGCCCTAACTCAAATTATGTCTTGAGTTTTCAATTAACAAATGCACTGAATTCTCCCCATGTTTAAGATATGAATTCCCGATAAATAAATTAGGTTACTGACAACTCGATTTAATTATC